>AYEL01040566.1:0-126182 GCA_000484575.1 Olivierus martensii
AGCACGAGTTTGCCAAAAAAATAAATTTTGAAGAAATCATAAACAAATTTGCTAATTCTAAAACTCGTAAAATTAATTTGTAAATAAAAATAAAAATTGTAAATAAAATAGTTATTAATCTGAATTCTAAATTCTTTAACGTGCTCTTTGGCTAGTGAAAATCTTACAAGTGTTTGGGAAAAAATCATCAAAGGCAATTAATTTTATCAGTATCAACAAAAATATTGAGGGGCCCCCAAATATAATTTGCCTAGGGGCCCCACTGTCCTTAATCCGGCACTGATATCAGATGACGTTATTCCGAAACACGAAGAAAATAAACAATGATAGGTGGTACTTGTGTTAAAATCTAATTTTCTGGATGTAAATTTGACGTCATTTTATTTAACACAGTGTTTTATTATTAGACTGCATTTTTTGGTAACAGTTGTCGCCACTTTCCACTCGGGTAGAGTACGAAGTGGATGAAAGAAACCAGCTCTCCCACTGGCTGATCATCCCGGTGAAGGGATTAACCTGATGACGTCAAAGGATGGGCCGGATCTTACGATAAATATTTCCAAAGAGTGGGACCCGAGACACAAAAGTCGAAGCTTTCCAGGCGGCCAATCCGGCTGACCATGAAAATATATTAATAGACTCTCCACTCGGGTAGAGTACGAAGTGGATGAAAGAAACCAGCCCTCCCACTGGCTGATCATCCCGATGAAGGGATTAACCTGATGACGTCAAAGGATGGGCCGGATCCTACGATAAATATTTCCAAAGAGTGGAACCCGAGATACAAAAGTCGAAGCTTTCCAGGCGGCCAATCCGGCTGACCATGAAAATATATTAATAGACAAAAGCCTCTTATCTTTTGATTACAAATTAGCCCAAAACAATGTCACCAATCGATCCTCAGTTGTTCGTTATTTGGTATTCGGATAAACTATTTTCTACCGTATATAGTTTATATCGGAAATGTCGATGCTCACGCCTGTTCTAGTTTTCTGGCCAGCGGGTGATTATTTCGCATCAAGATTCGGATACCTGTTTTTTTTTTAAGGTAGTGAGGCCGATGACGTCTCGCCTCCAAACGTCATACTGCATAGTCCGGTGAATCTCCACGCCTGTTCTAGTTTTCTGGTCAGCGGGTGATTACTTCGCATCAAGATTCGGATACCTGTTTTTTTTTGAGGTAGTGAGGCCGATGACGTCTCGCCTCCAAACGTCATACTGCATAGTCCGGTGAATATTCATTGGCGGCTTCGTACAAGTCGTTTAGGATGTTTATAGTACCAAAGTCCAGGATTACCTATACATTAGCTTATAATTATCTATCTATGGAGGGAAAACTATGGTTAAATGCGTGCCTTCCATTTCTCCTATAACAGGGATTAGACTAATTCGGGTCGATAAATGAATTTTCATGTATATATAATTTCTTAGGAATAAAATTAATATAGCTAGTTTCTAGCTTCTCGTATACCGTATACTATTCACGACCATAAAGCTATATACCTAATTATTCGTATTTGGATCGAATACCAACCTGTGAACCAAAATGCACAGACTTGTTCAGAACAAGGGCTGCATAGATTCACTGTGATTTTAGGAGAGCCACCAAAAAAAAAATTTACAAAAGTTGTATATATGATATCATGTTTATTAATTACGTGTTACAAAGAAACAATCAAAAGTAAATAAAGAATTCTTAATTGGTTGCGTGGCATCGCATTGATTTAACAACTTTTTTAATACACAATTCACTATTTCATACATATTAAAGAGTTAAATTTTTATTGATATATATCTCAAAAATGCGCGTACTTCTTTGTAGTCACTCTCTCCTCTCGTTACGTTATGTATTAACAGTATCTATTTTAGATATTTCAAATACAGTAAGACCCCATTTAACGCTATTTCAATATAACGCGGTTTTCTCGAATTTATTTTTTTATCGATTCACTTTGGCACAGTTTTTCAAACCATTATTTTCACATAAATCCGAAATCGCACTAATTAATGTAATACAATAGTAATATATAAGTGCTACATAATAAAAAAAAGGTACGTATATTTTTCTATTCACTATTTCGTTTCACCTATTCCCATTATTTACGTAATAAGATGATCTCGTTTAACGCTGTTTCGTTTGGAAAGTATTCCCCGCGTTGAATGGGGTCTTACCGTATCGCTAATGTTGTAAAATAAATATTTTAAAGAACTTTTCCATCGCTCTACTTTCGTTCACATTTCAGGAATCAATTAAATACGAAAGTCGAGGACCGCCTATATTAGATTCAACATTTGTAGTAGCCAAAAGCAAAACTGATTCTAAATTTTCGTTAGTTAAGCGGTAGCGTTATCTGGTACGCATGTACAAAATTTTTTTTTATTTATTTATTTATTTCATATACATAAATACAATAAAAATAAATAATGTTTATTATTACAAATGATGATATTTTTTGCTGTTGTTTAAAATATTATCATCGATTTTCTGTAAAAATAATTTCACATCAGAAAAATATTTGAAAACGCATTGTTCAAAACTACAAATAATATTTCGTTGATTGTGTGACTTGTCAAAATAACATATGGTGAGGCGGGCCGCGGTTTGTACATCCCTGGAGCAAACTATCAAAGTTGAAAATTGACGGAAAATTCGAAAATTATTTGTTAGTCGCAAACTGAGAAAGATTTCGTTTTGGGAAGTTTGCCTGGAAACCACAGATTACATTTATACAGATGTTTCACTCAGCACATTTAGTGGAAATTTCAACAACGGTAGCGACCTCTTCGTTATGTTATATATCTAATTTTATATTATTAAAAAGTGCTTGTACATTTAACTATATTAATGTCAATTTTTCAAAATTATTAAATAATTTCGTTTAAATTTAAAAATTGTTTGCTGAATTAAAATCACGTGACACGTATAACTTGAATTCTCGAGTTTGAACTTAGAGTGGAAGCCATTATTCAAAGTTAGCGGTACGCGTATATAGAAGTTTCATAATTAGCCTCCAGCATAAAGAAGTTTCGTGATTATACTCGTTTAATATAAAATGAATAAGAAGAAAGTCATTATAGAAGATATAACATTTGTGGTAAAACCAAAAAAGATTTTGGTACTTTACTGTTTCGTTTCCATCTGATATTGTATTTAAACATAAAATATGGTAAATTTTTTTGGGTGGTAAAAATACTGTGTTGTATCGATTGCGTGATTAAATGCTGTATAGAAATGTTCCTAACTTTAGATATTTTTCAATAAATTTATTAATATTTGCAATAATTGAGTTTTCTTTTTAATATCTTTACTGTTTTCTTCAAAAAATACCTTTTAATATTCTGAATAATAAGCTATCTAAATAAAATATATATTTAAAATTTTAATTTAATCGGTGTCAAAATAATGACTACGGCAATAGTGAATTGGTGATTACGTCATCGGATTCCACGTATCAGCATCAACTACCTCCGTCTAGATGTCATGTGTATCCGGTGACGTAAATTGGTTGAAGCGCCATCTCTGTATTGTGAGCTGCTTTCTGATTGGCTAGAGAATGCTTTCCAGTTTCCAAGGCTGGTATAGGGAGTGGAACGTGTGTAATCTGTGCTGGAAACGGTCTTACCCGAAGATGGAGTAAATCTGAAATACTCGTTCCGAAGATAACGTGGCTACATCAGATTTTTGTGTCCGTCTACCGCTGTAGATGGTTTTTATTTTTTACCATTAAGTTTTTAAAAAATACCGGCAGGTACCATCTTAGTGGCATTACTCGCCTGGCCATCCAAATGGGCCAATTGGCTGAAATTTAAATATAGTGGAGGTAAAATCATTAAATGATGGTTTGTGGCAATTTTCTTATGCTTTTACCCCCATTAGAAATTAACGAGACACCCCCTTTCGGTCGCTACTGATCCAGAATCGACTCAATCGATCAATTTTGGACCCTTCGGTTTGAAGGCTTGGCTTTCGGAACTAGGGCCGAAGGGTTTTCTGCTCAATTTTTCGCATTCCGCCAGTAAAATTTATTGCCATTTTTGTCAAATCATAATATTCTGTTTGGACGGTTCTGGCTTCAGAATATAGGTCTCGCTTTCTCAACCCGACTTAACCTATCGAGATTTTAACCAGTTTACTAACCTCCAAAATAAATATCATTCGGCTCGTAGTTTGGACCTAAAATGTCGATGTGGGAACGCACTGGACGTAATTTATGTAAAGTATTATTTCCAAATAAGCAGTTCGGACTCTGAAAACGCGTATTTAGAACATGGCGTGACTACTGTAAGATATAAGCCGCAATTATTCGACCGAAAGGGAGGAAAAAATCCTTTTTTTTACCAATCGGGACGATCTATAAACCAGATTATCGAGTGAAAAGACGGTTTGGGAGTCGAAAGGTCGTTCACCGAAAACAGACTAGATGGCCCCATTTTCCATGGAAACCGGGTCGGTCGAGCAACATCTTTCATTATCGTTCTACATTGTTCAGGTAAGTTTCTTTCGCAGATTTTCTTGGCTTTAGCTTTGGATTTAATCAATCCTTATCTCAAATTTTCACCATCCATACGCAATTTTTTGGAGGAATTATAATTTCAAATTAAAATTCGAAAGCTACATTTAAATAGCTAGTTCCAAATTACGGTTTATTTAGTCTTATTCTCCGACCATTACTGATTATTACATTTTAACTTTCTTCTAAAATCCCGCCTGACACCGGCATAAATATAGAAACCCGAAACCCAATTGATAGAAACCACCTTAATTGGCGTATTAAGTTCATACGTCACACTTAAGAGAGCAATTTCGAATTTATTAGTAAATCCTATTCACTTTTCGTTGATAACACGCAATCGTGTCGTGTATAGATCGAAATAATCTAATCTCAATCACAGCGAAGCGTGACTAATCAAAATGTGATGATGGAATTGCTAAAATGAAAAACCCATCATATCTTCTCCAGTACGAATTTTTACATTTCTTTCCGAAAAATATTTCGATTATTATTAGTAAACATTAAACTTTAGACACTAACAGAGAAGGGACAACGCTTACTCACGCGAATCATTTTTTATTACAGCATGAACCGTTCGAGGAGACTGACCTTTATCTTCGATAACTGCATCTGGCAAAACAGGTTATACGCCCTGACTATTTTCGCTCTTTTCGTTCTGCTGCACCTCGAATTGAGTCGGGTGCTGAAGTGCAGTCCCAAGACTAGAGATGTCAGCGTCAATCCGCACAACTTTCCTTACGTCATCAACCAACCCGGACTTTGTTCGGATTCGAAAAAATTTCTGATCATTTTTGTCACGTCCCAAGCTGTGGACGAGGACAAGAGAAGAGCCATCAGAGAGACGTGGGGCAGCAAGGAGCGTCTGAAGAAATTGGGCGCGGTTTTGGCCTTCGTGGTCGGGAATCCACGACAGCTACAGCAGCAGAAACTGCTGGAAGAGGAGAGTCGAATCTACAGAGACATTTTGCAAGAAGATTTCGTCGACGTCTACTCCAATCTGACGCTGAAGACCATTATGGCTCTGAAATGGACTACAGTGTACTGCCGAGAAGTGGAATTCGTCATGAAGACGGACAACGACATTTTCGTCAATGTCCCCAATCTGGTCGACTTCCTCAAGAGCAGAAACAAGAGCCACTGGATCGCCGGCTGTATTAAGGATCACGCTCGACCACCTCTCCTCCTGAGGAATGGAAAGATGCAACTGGCTCCGCCTCTATTTAAACTGCATCCCACTTTCGTGGCTGGAGCGGGATACGTTATTTCGGGCGACATCGTCGAACCTCTATATCGAACTTCGTTAGCCACGCGTTATTATCCGGTGGAGGACGTTTACGTCACGGGAAAGTGTGCCAGAACTATTGGAGTATATCCGGAACACGACCATCGCTTTAGCTGCGGAGAAACGGTGACACACAACTGTGTCATGTCCACCAAATTTACGGGACATAGAGTGACACCGGAGAGACAACATTGGATATGGGAAGACTTGAAACATTCCTGTAATCACGAGCGCGTATCGTGACCATCCGAACGCGTTCGATTCCTTTAGCAGATTTTCTTGTAAATATTTAGATTGAAAAATATTTTAATGTATAAATACATTGGATGGAATGTTCTTGGGAGGATATTTTTCGCGTTTAAAAAACAAAACTCTGAATACAGCTATTCAAAACAGTAAATTTTTATTTTGTAAATAAGTAAAAAACTGTCTGATAAATCTAGAAAACATGATTGTTCTAACATTAAAGACATCCTTAAATCCAATCTCAAATAACTTTAGGGATACCGCATGGAGAAAAAACAACACTTACGCAGTCGCTATCAATTTTCTCAAATTTAATCACTTTATTCTGTACATCATATTTAATCTATGTTGCCATACGTATAACACAACTTGAAAAGAGATTCCCTTACACTTACGAAAAATGTTGTGTATAAAATACCGGCAGTACCAGTACAGAGTATCATAAACATGCCCACAAAATGTTATTAAAATCAGTATAAGAATGTTAGAATACGTTTCAGCCTTCAATAAATGTCAAAAATAAAAAACTAACAAATTTTTTTCACCCTTTAATGACAATGATACTATTACAGGAGACCATTAAACTATTGCATCATTTGTGATAACTGTCACCTCGAAATTTGGTTAATTTGCAAAATCTCCCCTTACAATTCTGAGAATAGCCTAAAACAAGCAATTTGTGTATCTCTCTCTGAACCACCATACAAAAATAATTTGATTTCATCTGTTAATTTGGGTTTAAAAGGATGAAGTGGATCGACGAGAGCTCAGTTGAAATTCAAATAGAAACATTAACAGAATGCACATGGACTGCTTGGTATGATTTTGTCTCCCTGGTCCTGAGGTGTCGACTTTCTGGTTAAAATTGTTGGGAAGTGGTCTGAAATGTCCATGGACAAAGAGGCCAGAAAAGTTTGCCTCGGATATTGTGGTTTAGTCCTCTCCTTCTGACTCTGTCAAAAAATAAATAAAAACAATCATTTAGAATTTATCCTTCAGAGAACAAACCTTAAAAGTTCGACAAAATGCTTCATTTTTCTTTATCACTTGAAGGAGCCATCAAAATCTGAAAATAAGCATTCTGCTTTTTATATATGACAAACACAGTCTGTCGTAGTTCTTGGCCAAATAATCTTTTACGCCTAAGAACTAAGACCAACCTGATATTGCTTTAATTAAAGGGCAAATGGTTGATTTTGAGTTTCTAAAAATTATTATTAAAGAAATATAATTTTCAGCACCTGATGGGTGTAAAGTTTATCTTTCTTTTCAAAATTATTACAGCTCCATTCCATTAATGAGATGAATCGGCCAACAGTTTTGGAATGCACTGTGCTATGCCTAATTTTTTTTTTATAATATAAAACATATGCTAAAAATACAGTAATGCTTTCGAAGTTTTCTAATCAAGGCCAATAACAATTTCAGAATTCAAAATTAATCAGAAATCTAAATTTGAAAATTCTAAAAAGGCATTGAAAACAATACTGAAAATACATTGCCCATCTTAATTGATCCAAGTTTAGACGTTCCCTCTCATCTGTTTGAATACTTGGCATCAACACTAAACTAATATATTTATTATTTTTCTACTTAAAAGCATTGAAATAAACAGTGAAGAGTTTTATTGTGTACATCATCAAGACATAAAAAAATATATATGGATTAAAATCTGTACCATTCTCCCGCTTTAATATTTCGATCCATTAATACTAATTAATATAGCATTGTCACATCCATATCTTCAGAGGGTGGGTGGTACTTAGGAAAAACGAAAAATAAAAATTTTTTACATCATTGATCAGATAGCATCACATACGCTAATTCTTATATCAATTTCCTCCTTGTAAATTCTTCATACAAATACCTGTTATTCATTCTCTCAAAAACATATATCTTCAGATAGTCATTTACTTGTTTCTCCACTCTTTCTTCAGATGTGTAATACAACTTAGAGATTTCTTTATATTTAATAAAAATATTGGATATAAAATACTGATATAAAATAAACCCAAACTAATTATCCACGTATCTAGCATATATTGGCTTTATTAATAGCTCTTCAATCATTTGTTCCACATGATCAAATCATTTCAAAGTCGACTCAACAGGGGTTCCCAAGGCACGGCTCACAAACCCTAGAAATGCGGGCCCGCGATGTCAGATCATCTGCCATCTTGAATTCATAAAGATAATTTACAGTTTTACAAAAAATAAATAAATTTTATCATATTATAATTAAAAATTGTTCAGTTAAAAAAATATATGTATAAGTGCTTCCAAATATGTTTTCATTATTTGGAAGCACTTATATATTCAAAAAAAACTTTCTCGATCATGAGTATTAATAAGTCCAAATTGAGATCAAAATTAACTAAAAGGTTATTTATAAAAGGTGTTAAGAATACATTCAACCGACATAGAACCAAGGATCAATATTATTATTAATAGAAAATAACAACTGCACAAGTCATACCCTTCAGATTAATGAATTTATTAATTTTTTCTTTTTTTTTATTTGAAATTATTTAGTTATTTTTGTTTAATTTTTTGAACTATTATTTAACATTATTTAGTTATTTTTTAATTATTTTTGAAATGTGTTATTTTAAACAGTTTTGTAATAAAAAGTAATTATTGTCATAAATAAAGAACAGTTATACTATAAAATTAGCATAAATCTTTCCCTCGTGTCTAACTTTTTAGAATATGTTATAAAATTAGTATAAGTCTTTCCCGTGTCTAACTTTTTATCGATTTGAACGTATTTTTCCCATAACACTTTTTTTTGGGCCTGCCAAGTATTTTGGAATTTACAATTTGGCCCACATAGGCAAAACTTTGGAAACCCCTGCTCTACAACATTCCATTTCACTCCACAGTGCTTTTGTACTTCGTTATTTGAAACTGTTAAGTTTTGTCACTCCAGCCATATCCCTGAAGAACCTCATCTATACTGCATTCACATTATATAGACAAATTATAAATTGTGTCAGGATACTATACTGAACTACACAGCTATCTTAGTGCTTACAAGTTTTCAATACTAGCATATTTCTCAAATGCAATTCATCTTTCAATCCATTATTTGCTCTTCTCACACCATAATCATCAATGCACCTCTCTAGCTTGATATGTCCCGAGTACTCATTCACTTAAGTTCCACCCTACTAAGTTCATCTCACATATTGTACATTCTTTGTTTTTCTCAAATACAAATAGTTTCTTCATCTTCATATTCATTCGCATCAAGTACTCACATGGCTCATTCAACCATTAGTTTTGAATGGAATTGTGGTTTATGAAAAGTTTGGATTTAATACTTAAGCATAAAATCTAACTGTTCTGTGATAGCAGTATTATTAATCACACAATGAAAGAGAAAAGTCCAAATCAGCAAGCACTGCAATATCATGGCAATGATTGAACATACATATATATATGCCAGATGGATAGTGTTAATGCTTGTTGGGAACTTGTTTGCTGCTTCAATTAGCATATAGTTCATGGCAATATTAAAGAGCTGAAGTGATAAAAATAGCCCCTTGTTAAACTCACAGTGATTTCAAATAAGGTATTGGTTTCATTGTATATTCTGTTAGTCCTATATATGATTTGTATAAAGCAGGTAGCATACTGAAGATTTATAAAGATCTGTATGCTGTAGTATGTCCACACATTTTTTTCAGAATTCCATTCCATTTGTTGAAAATGTTTACATAATTTTAATGAATGTGTTAAGACAAATAATTGATTATTTTTCTAAAAATATCTGCTAATAATATATCTAAATAAAACATTATAATTCTTAATTTACATATAAAATGGGAAATTAGATAGAAAAACTGTCTAAATTATTATATTATTTTAAAAAATTCTATTTTACTGTTAACATTATAATTAAAATGAAAAAGCATATCCTTATCTTATAAGTTATGCTTCCCTGCTAAAGATTTAAAAAAAGGAAAAAAACTGTTCAAAGTGATTGAACATCCTTTGATATTTTTGTTGTATATACCATCTTAGAGAAATTTTAAGTAGAAAAATGTTATCTGCATCTGCAAATGTTACAATTTATATTAATATAAATTACAATATACTGTATTTCTGATTAACAGAAAAATATTGATTAAAACATTGTACAAAATAATTTTTTAATCTTTATATATATATATTTTCGGTTGTTGGTTTGATGTTTGTGTGAAGTAATCTCGTAACCAGTACAAGCTACAACCACAAAAACTTGGCAGAGCAATTGTCCAACTTAAAAACTGACTTATTTAGTGAATTTTTAGAAGTATCATTGTTTAACAATTACAAACAATCCAAAAATTCCATAAAATTTAACAATTTAATCAATAAATGGGACTAAGTGTAGTCTACATTTTTGACTAAATTTAATCATATTAGGCCATGATGACATCATAACAATAGAACAATGAGTAACGTTATAAGATGATTTTGATCCATGATATCACAATGACATAGCATGAGACATTGCTGCAATAACAATGCCATCATATTCTTATACTCTGATTAAATCTACATTAAAATTGGACACAAGAAGCTAATGGATTCCAAATGCTATAAGTAATAAATTATGTGACAAAATGATTTTATTCCAATTTGGGATGTCATCACCAAATTTCATGACAACATTGTGACCTAACAAATAGATGATGTTATATAAGTGTATAGAAATGTCATCATCACATAATATTGATAAATGATACTGCAATTTTATATAAACAAATAATTTCTACCAGTTGTAATTCAATTAATTTGATGATAATATAAAATTTCAATAAATATGAGGTTTGAAATAACAAGTGAAATCAATTCATGAAATAATTTTCCAATTAATAAAAATTCTTCCTGGAGACAATCTAGTGAAGATTGGAAGAATGATCAATTTTCAGTAGATACAAAACAAATACCATGGCATTTTTAATTTTAATGTTCCTCCAAGTAATTTTTTTTCAAATGAAAGAATGAAATGATACAGAGATTCAAGTTCATAAATCTTTTGGAAATGGCCAAATTGGCCACGTGGAAACACTTTGGCTTTCCACTCTGGAGGATCTGGGTTCGAGTCTCGGGTCCCACCCCTTGAAAATATTTATCATGGGGGCGGGTTCGAATCCCGGGTCCCACCCCTTGAAAATATTTATCATGGGGTTGGGTTCGAATCTCGGGTCCCACCCCTTGAAAATATTTATCATGGGGTCGGGTTCGAATCTCGGGTCCCACTCCTTGAAAATATTTATCATGGGGTCCAGGTTCGAATCTTGGGTCCCACCCCTTGAAAATATTTATCATGGGGTCCGGGCCCAGCCCGTCGATCCCCTATCTCCACAATCCGACTGACCCTTCCGCAGGGGTGGGCAGCCTTTGGATGTCGATCCCCATCCTCCACAATCCGGCTGACCCCTCCGCAAGGGTGGGCAGCTTGTGGAAGGGCTTGTTTCGCTCCGTCACATAGTATTCTACCTGAATGGAGTGTGGCGTCACTTGTCTGTTGACAAAATAACAAACCTTTTGGAAATTATGAGAGTTGTATTAAAGAACAACTGAATCACTAAAACTATAAAAATAAAATAAAATTTTCCCTAATATACTGTATATGTTTTCAAATTATATCCAGGTAATGCTGGGCACACTTTGATAATAAAGAATATTTATATTGAATTCAATTTATTGAAATGTTCAGGATTTGTCTAATGCTAAACAAAATTACTTTTTAAAAATAAAAATCACAATTAACCAGCCCTTTCACTGCTGATATCTTAAATGCATCTATCTCCAATATGCTGTTAACAGTTAGTTTTGATCATTGTTAATAAATCCCTGAAATACTTCATTATGCTTAATGGAAATAAATAAAACATATTTAACAATAAAAATAATAAGTTTATAACATAACAGAAATGAGATTATAATTTTTTATTGACAAAATACTAACCTTCTTCAGCATTCTGAAGCCATTCCACAAATCGTTTCATCTGATCCAAAAAGACACTTTTTCCCTTTGAAGAATGGGCTGCTTTATACCATTTCAAAATAACATCTTCACTTAATACGTCAGCTGAAAAATATCCCTCATTTAGTTAAAAATAATTATGTAAAATAAATATGACACTGACTATATTTAAGATAGTATAACAAATTAAAATTTCCTAATAAGATTTACAACAGTGCATAATATATGAAGTAAAATTCTATTATAATATATAATTTAAATTTCTTGTAACTTCTATGTATTTGGTTTTAATGATTATACAGTAAGACCCTGTTTAACGCATGGGATATGTTCCAAGGAAATAAAGCGCTAAATGAAACAGCGTTAAACGGGGGGCATTTTATCAGGTAAATAATGAGGACAGGTGAAACAGGACAATGAATAAAAAATATATATATTGGGAATACAAATTAGTTCGGTCTGTTTTCAAAAAATGGTGCTGTCTGTTATCAATGTTTCCTACTGACAGCTGATATCGTCTCTTTCAGAGAGGTTAGACATCTGTCAATAATAATCAGTTTATATCGCTTTGAGATTCATACAAAAACCTTGTTTTTTACTGTGTTGAAAACGTCAAATTTTGTGTTAATTAAGCAGCATTTGCAGGAGGTTTTAGTTTTTTGTTTTAATTAGAAGAAAAAGTGCAGCTGAAGCTCTCATGTCAAAGTTCACACTTGTCCCCTCAATGTGCTTCTCCGATATCGCGTGTCCAGAGGGCGACATATCAGCGCTTTCAGGTCAAAGTTCACGCTTCCCCTCAACGTGCCTCTCCGATATCGCATGTCCAAAGGGTGACATCAGCATCACTACAGTATTCCTCCCTTTCAAGAGAGGAACTGAGATGCTCAACAAGCAGTTTCTGTACAATTCATGATTCAAAAGCAAGGCAATTGGTGCCTTATGAACTGAAACTGACACACATTGAAGGGCGATTTTTCACTTGCGAGCAGCTGATTCAAAGGCAACAAGGAAAGAGTTTTTTACATTGGATTGTGACTGGGGATGAGAAATGGATATTCTATGCAACCCCAAGAAGAAAAAATACTACGCTATGCCCAATCAATCGTTGCCATCAACACCAAAGCCGAATATTCATGGTTCGAAGGTCATCCTCTGTATCTGGTGGGACCAAAAGGGTGTTGTATACTATGAGCTGTACAACCTGGCATTCCATTACGGGCAATCGGTATAGGCTACAACTGATTCGTTTCACCTATGCATTACGAGAAAAACGGCCGGAATACAAGCAAAGACATGACAAAGTTATTCTTCTGCATGACAACGCTCGGCCTCATGTCGCAAAAGTTGTAAAAAAATATTTGGAAATGCTCAAGTGGGATATTTTATCACACCCGCTGTATTTTCTGGACATTGCTCCTTCTGATTACTGGTTGTTTCGACAGATGCAGCACGATTTGGCAGGTCACCGGTTCACTGCAAAAAAAAATGTTAATTCAATAGGGGTCCTCGGACCACATAAGTTTAAGAACCGCTAATGTAGGGAATGGTTTCGACGTTTCAAGAATGGTGATTTCAGCGTTGAAGACAAGCCTTGCTCCTGACAGCCAAAAAAATTTGAAGACAAAGATTTGGAGGCATTACTCAATGAAGATCTGAGTCAAACACAAGAGGCGCTTGCAGAATCAATTGGAGTGACTCAACAAGCAGTTTCCGTACGATTGAAATCCATGGGAAGGATTCAAAAGCAAGGCAATTGGATGCCTTATGAACTGAAACCGAGAGACGTTGAAAGGTGATTTTTCACTTGCGAGCAGCTGATTCAAAGACAACAAAGAAAGGGTTTTTTGCATCAGATTGTGACTGGGGATGAGAAATGGATATTTTACGATAACCCCAAGACGAGAAAATACTACGCTATGCCCAGTCAATCGTTGCCATCGACCTCAACATCAACACCAAAGCCGAATATTCATGGTTCCAAGGTCATGCTCTGTATCTGGTGGGACCAAAAGGGTGTTGTATACTATGAACTGCTACGACCTGGCGATTCCATTACGGGCGATCAGTATAGGCTATAATTGATTCGTTTGAGCCGTGCATTACGAGAAAAATGGCCGGAATACAACAAAGACATGACAAAGTTATTCTTCTGCATGACAATGCTCATCCTCATGTCGCAAAAGTTGTAAAAAAATATTTGGAAACGCTCAAGTGGGATATTTTACCGCACCTGCCATATTCTCTGGACATCGCTCCTTCTGATTACTGGTTGTTCCGATGGATGCAGCATGATTTGGCAGGTCACCGGTTCACTTCTTTTGCAGAAATTGAAAATTGGCTTCTAACTTGGATTGCCTTAAAAGATGAGACATTTTTTCAAAATGGAATTCGAAAATTGCTTGAAAGGTGGGAAAAAATAGTAGCCAGCAATGGACAATACCTTGATTAATCTGTTTATTCATTTTGTTCTGAAATAAATGCATTTTTGACCACAAAAAACAGACCGAACTAATTTGTACTCCCAATACACAGCATTTTTTTTTATTTTATTCTGTAACATGTATTATTACTATTGTATTACATTAATTATAGACATTTTTGGCTAATATCGATTTGTATTTCACAAATATTGGTGAAAAAATTCTTAAAATATCGATTTGTGTTCATAAATCATTCATGAAAATCAAAAATATTCAAGTAAATGATTCTATTCATGAATCATTCATGAAAATCAAAAATATTCAAGTAAATAATTTCTGTTGTATTACATTAATTATAGACATTTTTATTGCTAATATCGATTTGTATAGTATTACATTAATTATAGACATTTTTTATTGCTAATATTGATTTGTATATTACATTAATTATAGACATTTTTTATTGCTAATATCGATTTGTATTACATATATTATTACTATTATATTACATTAATTATAGACATTTTTATTGCTAATATCGATTTGTATTCATATCTAGAAAATTTCTTAAAATTAGAAAATAAAAAATTTTAAGAACAAAAGTCAGTAATCAGATTGCAGTAAAATTTAAGCAACGAAAAATATTGATGAAAGAAAAACGTTCTAACTTCAAGGAACTATAGTTTAAAATGGTGAAATTTCTTAAAATTAGAAAATAAAAAGTTTTAAGAACAAAAGTCAGTAATCAGATTGCAGTAAAATTTAAGCAACAAAAAATATTGATGAAAGAAAAACGTTCTAACTTCAAGGAACTATAGTACAGCATTCAGGTTAAACCTAAAATGGGATAATTGTTATTTTTATTACTGTAAAATAACATTGATGACTGTTCATATATATGAATTCTGACCGCAGCAGACTTTCGTATGTACTGCGCTAATATGAATTCCAACCACAGCAGACTTTCATAGCACTACACTGATATCAAACACACTGTGAAGATAGCATAGCAGTATCGATGAAACAAAATTCCTGCGATTTCGGATTTATGTAAGAATAATAGTTTGAAAAACCATGCCAAAGTGAATCAATAAAAATATAGAATTAAAAAAAAACCGTGTTATATCAAAACAGCGTTAAACGGAGCAGTGCTAAGCAGGGTTTTACTGTATTTTAAATATTCATGCACATTTATCACTCAGTAAGAATGCAATATATTTTATTCTCTTTGTTGAATATGCAAATCTTAACTTCTATTTACTCCAATTTGTCACTTAAAAACATGCTTATAGTTAATGATTGACATTACAATAATTAAATTTATGTCTTTCAGTTTCACAATATTAATAACAGATTGTTGATGATTAATTAAACATTTCAGCATTATTATTTATTATACTGTTTTATTACTGACAGAAAAATCAATAAAACAAGTAATTTTAATGTTATAAATAAATATTCTATACTGTATTATTACAAAATAGCAAAACAGCGTTAAACGGAGCAGTGCTAAGCAGGGTTTTACTGTATTTTAAATATTCATGCACATTTATCACTCAGTAAGAATGCAATATATTTTATTCTCTTTGTTGAATATGCAAATCTTAACTTCTATTTACTCCAATTTGTCACTTAAAAACATGCTTATAGTTAATGATTGACATTACAATAATTAAATTTATGTCTTTCAGTTTCACAATATTAATAACAGATTGTTGATGATTAATTAAACATTTCAGCAATATTATTTATTATACTGTTTTATTACTGACAGAAAAATCAATAATATATAAGACATAAAACAAGTAATTTTAATGTTATAAATAAATATTCTATACTGTATTATTACAAAATAGTAAAGCATCAATTATCCAAACTAATTGTGACAAAGATTGTTTGGATAATCAAAACATGCATGAGAATACATAGTTTATACAAAAAATGTAATTACACCTACAATTATTGTATACAAGATTATTATACTGTATTTTCAAGTATGAAATATTATAAAAAATTATTTAAAAAACTGTTTGCAAACTAATAACAAAAATGTTGACAAATTAACTTAAACCAGCATCTAATTTTTATATCCTGCAATAACAAATTAAGACTATTTCTAGACTATACTACATATACCTTCAAATAAATAATCAAAAACAAATGATTAAGAGGTGGGAATAATACTTTAGCATAGCAATTAGTGAGTGCACTAAAAATAGATACTATAATTTTATTTTTGAGTAGCAGTGGTTCAAATATTCAACACTTGATTGTAGTTTCTAAGTTCTTTACTGGTTGTTCATTAAAAAAGTACAAATTATACAAATGAATATTACTTCTGTACAAATTCAAAATAATGAACATATTCTTCTAAAATTTCTCTCTCCACAATTTATGTAAGTAACAAGTGTATCTTACTCAAAATATCAATTTGTAAAAGTTTATATTAATAAACATAAATGCATTGTGTTGAAAATAAAAATTTTAAACTCCAGGAAGAATTCAAATGGAATATTTTTTTACATTTACTATTCTCCATACGCTGGGTAATCAGTAACAAGCAATTAAAAAATTTACACACAATTTCTGCATTTTTTCCAGAATAATTTTCAATTCCTGATATTTTTGTAATTAAAACAAAGTTCAATAATAATAATAATAATAATAATAATAATATGATGATTTTGAGATTTTTTCTAGTAAAACTCGATTATGATTATAGCAGGCAAACTAATTCAAAATTTGGTTCATCTATGTTTTTACATACAATGATGATTTTGAGATTTTTTCTAGTAAAACTCAATTATGATTATAGCAGGCAAACTAATTCAAAATTTGGTTCATCTATGTTTTTACATACAAAAATTCCTTATTTATAATATATAACTTCTTGAAAATGGCAAGCAAAATCACTTTATTTAAAGAAACAAATCAAACAATTTTTGCCATAATTGATTATATGCTTACAAAATTTCATAAATTTTGTATGAAATAGGATATTAAATATGAACATTATATCTTGTGTGATATCTGAAACATTTAGAATTGTCCCACATTTGTTTATTATATTTTAAATTTTAGATAATTTCCTCAGTTTTGTTTACAGATGTAACAGAGATGATAAAAAAGGCAAGGGGGCAGGGGGAAAAAACAAGAAACAAATTTCTCATGGCTATGTTTCTACTCTGAAAAATCCATTTTTCGAAAATGTCAAAGTGAGCATAATAAAAGTAAGATGTTAGATATAAGAAGAGTCATGTATGACACAAATACAAGTAATAGATACATATTAGCAATCACTGATGAAAAACTATATTCATACTTGAAATCAATATAACAAATGATATAAAACAAAAAAATTTTTTGAAACACTTTTTATTAATTTTATTCTCATAGGTATTGCATATTATTTATGCATAGTGCATTAAAACACCAGTAACAATTGCATATTTGGAATGCATGGTAGCTCAAGATTCAGCTGTTGATTTTTACTTATTTATACGAGAAATAGCAGTGGTGACAGTTTCACATCTGCAATACAAAGATAAGCCAGGAAAAACAGTGGAGGTATGCTATCTATATAAGCCAATACAGTAAAGGTACAATCAATTCTTAATATAGTCATACCTTGTTTTAAGTCATTTCAATTTATGTCATTTTTGACTTTTTGTCAATTCTAGTAAAAACCATTTAAAAAAATTTTGGTCATAAAACATTTAGGAACCATTATCACTCATTTTTTCTCCACCACTCATTACAGTCCTTTTATGAAAACCCTAAACTTAACTCCAATAAACTGATTAGGACTTCCAATATTATAGTTGTAATATTCTATTGTTTGTCTCTACCATGTGCAGAAAATGCTGTCAATAGCATACAAATAGTTGAAGTTTTAAATATATTATGATTTTTATAAATAATTAGAATTCTGATTGCATTTATGGAAAAGATTTCAATTTTCTGAGTTGTCATTATTAAAATTAGTATTGACAAAAAAATATATATAAAAATTATTTTTCAATTTTCTTAATACTTACTTTTATAGAGGAGGACAACTATTTTCTGGAATACTTTCATAAAGTTCATATTATCATAGCAGAATTCCTGGACCTTGACAAGAAGAGCTAATTCTGCTTTGGCATTTTGGGTAAATGCAGATAACAAAGAGGTATACTGACGAAGATGCTTCAAGGCCTGCTCTGCAACCAATTCTTCTTTCTTATTCCATTCAACAATAGCCATCAATGAAGTCCATAACTAAGATTAAAAAAATATTAAATCAAGTTTAAACTTCTTATATTAGAAAAGTATGAAATTATTAAATTTTATACTGCATTTAAATGTTTTTGTTATGTAAATTAACTTTAATTTCTTACTAATACAGCAACATCCGGTTCAGGAAGAGAATATTTAATCATATAATCCTTCACAATAGGAATAATCTCTTTCACACTAGCTTTTTCCTTCAATCGATTGAATACTTGCTGCTGCAATTCTTTTTTTACAAAGGAATTCTCCTGTGCTTTCTAAATTTTAAAAATATAAACATGAATAACTAAATCTTTTAAAGCAAAACTTAGTCTGAACTTTTAATTTTAAATCTTACCTGATATTCTAAGAGTTGGGTTAAACCATGCAATTTAAATGTAGCAATTAAATTCTCTTGACTACGTTTGCTTACAGGGTAGAATTCCTATAATGTAATTGATATTTACTTTAAAAATGCTTTAAAACTATCATTATATTTAGCACATTGTGTACAAGAAAATTTCTATCTGACAACATAAAGATTTATTATTATTATTATTTATAATTTCTGCAAAATAATAAAACAGCTTTCTGACTTAAAATCAAATTTATATAGATCAGATTTGCTTATGCAAAAAAATCATGCAAAATATTTTAAAAAACTATCTTCATAATATAGGTTGATCCCTAATCTAAAATGCTTGGAACTGTCAGAGGAACGTATCAAAGTTTAAATATCAGAAATTATGAAATTTATGTCACAAGCCTAATTTAGAGCTGCTGATTTCAAACATGAAATTTATTTCTGCAAAAAATGGCTGCTTTTAAAGCATTTATGTTATCACCTTAGAAGATTCAGGTTTGATTCCGATCTCATGCCTTAAGATTTTTAGTATAGCTCCAGACCTAGCTTGTTTATGTATTAATTTATGTTTTATATACTTATTCTAAATATTATTTTGCAGTTAGTTTTTATTTTGATATATAAAATAAAAACAATGAATATAATTGAAAGTGTGATCCCAAAATGTGTTCAGTCCATTTTGATCACTTTTTTATTTCATGAAATAAAAAAATGATCAATTTGGACTGAATGCATTTTGGGATCACATCCTTCAATTGCTGATTAAATTCTTCATGAAGCTTACGAATTGTTGAAACTAGATATGGACAGACCCAAGGCAGATTTTAAAAATATCATCGGAATTGTGCTGGAAAAAGTGAAGATCTGCACAAGATCAAAACTAAGGATGGAAAGGTGGATAAATTATATTGTATGTAGATTTTGTGTCTTTTATGTATTTGTTAATATTTACAGAGTGCCCAAAATATGATTATGAAAAAATCTCTTTTGTGATTGGAATTTGATGTTTGTCAGGAGACGTTCCTAATGCCAGAAGAGATATCAGATACAGATTTTGCTTTGAGGACAACAGTTAGGAAATCAACAATAGCACCACAAGGATTCACAGATTGTGTTTGCAAAAAAGATTGCATTTCGAAAAGAACTTGTGCAAGAAGGGAATTCTCTGCAACTCTAAATGTCATAAAAGTTTTCCATGCAGAAACAAATAATGTGCATCATAAATATATTTCTTCTGTAAATTTCAGTTACTATGTTCATAAATATATTTATTTTGTAGATTTCAGTTACTATGTTTTTATTTTTCCCCCTAATGCATGATTGCACGATTAGGAAGATATCAGGCATATCCTCATAAAAGAAATTTTAGGTAATACAGGTAGGCCTTGATTAGTGCGAATAATAGGTTCCATAAATTTCTCTCACTATTCGAAGTATTAACTATATGTAAAATATGGTAATTGGTTCTTGCTTTGTAAGATTCCAGCCATAAGCCAACCTCATGATGAATAATCATAATACAAACTGTTTAAAAAATATTTTCATATTTTACATTGCTGATCATCATCTAAATTAATAACTTACCAGGAATTGCATCTCATACTATCATAAAAAGTGTTCCTCCTTTTATCCATTTCGATACTTTTTAAAAGCGAAAATTCTCCACTCGCCAAATTGAAACCAAAAAAGCAAATCGAAAGCAGAAGTTGAGTGCTGCTTTTATGTCGCTCAATCACATCCATTTGTTGCTCTAGCTGAGTCTAGCGTAATCATTAACCTCTTCTTTTTTTTGTTTCCTGTTTTATCATCAAAAGTGTTCCTTTTATCCATTTTGATACTTTTTAAAGAAAATTCTGTACTATACTATATGTATATGATAACAAAGCTGAATAATAGTAATGTTAACCTTTAGCGATCCTCATTAAAAAAAAAAATCCGTTTTACGCTCCAAGGAATATAAAATATGATATTTAATATTTGATATTTTGCCATAACTTTTTTACTTTTTAATTTTTTGGCAGGAAACAATTGGATTTTGTTGTCCATATACTGTGTCCTGTGGCAAGAAAAAATTGGATTTTGTTGTCCATATATTGTGTCCTGATATCGTTTCAATTTTGGATTAAGGACTAAAAGAAAAAAAGAAAAAAAAAATACGAAAGCAATTAGGCCTAATTAGCATATGTAAACAATACATAATTTTTCAAATTATTCATGATTTTGGCATCGGATAAAAAAAATTCGGGAAATGCCGCCCCCGGGTCTTCCTGCGTGGTACACCAACGCGTTACCCTCGGGCATCCGGCCGCCTACACCTAGGCGATTGCCTAAGTTCACCTAATTATAGAACCAGACTTATTTTCTATGAAATTTAATGCTGATATTCCATTATTGAAGAAACGTTGACGCAAAAACATTTAAACCAACAGTATCAACTATTTTTTTTTTTTCAAGCAGAAGACGGCATACGATATCGGTCTCGGCATTCCTGCTGAACCGCTCTTCCGATTCAGAATACAAAAAATCAGAATAGAACAAAACTTAAACATATACATATGCTACATATTTTTCTTAATAGCATATTTCCATGCCGGGCTTAAATCTTCCACTTGCCTAATATTAATGGTATTAGTTGTTTCATTAGCTCTCAAAATTTCAAGTTTTTCCCTCATTTGTAAATCTTTGCAATCCTGTACGTTTTTAATTATCTTCGCATCTTGCCAAATAATGTCGACATGCTTTTCATAGGCTCTTTGGGCCAAAGCAGTAACTAAATTACCTTTAGAAATGTTGTTTTTATGTTCTATAAGCCTCTCTCTAAAGTTTCTAGCTATAGCCCCTACGTATGCTTCGGTGCGGTTATCATCAATATGCGACTATGAAAAGCATGTCAACATTATTTGGCAAGATGCGAAGGTAATTAAAAATGTACAGGATCGCAAAGATTTACAAATGAGGGAAAAACTTGAAATTTTGAGAGCTAATGAAACAACTAATACCATTAATATTAGGCAAGCGGAAGATTTAAGCCCGGCATGGAAATATGCTATTAAGAAAAATATGTAGCGTATGTAAATGTTTATATTTGCCATTGAAGAAACATATGTATATGTTTGTTAAGTTTTGTTCTATTCTGATTTTTTGTATTCTGATATTTCAATAGCATGTTTAAATTTTAATATTGTGTTCGATTACATTTGAAATCAACTGTAGTTCTTTTGTTCTTTATTGTTTACAACCGAAGATGGTATTTGTGATACCGAAAACGTTTTTGCATTTAATAAAATTTTTGCTGAGAATCTACATTGCTAAATGTGCTTCTTTATTTGAGATTTATTGTTACATGTTAAGCAGTTTGTTTATTATATTGAACTTATTCCTAGTGATATTCCACATCTAATAATACCAAATATTTCATAATTCTAAAAAATTTTCCAACTCACGAAGACAATTTATATTGTAATTTGATACTACAGAGTGTAATCCGATACACTGTATAAACAAACAATCGTATTATCCCTCTCGCAGATGAAATACGGTATTCAACTATTATTTGTTTATTAGCCATTATTTTTCCTATTTTCTTAAAATAATGTCAGATAAGTACTTTTTATTTTATAGAAAGTATTAGTACGTATGAGAATGTTGACTTTATTCAAAAATTTATTTTTTTAATAAATATTGCTATGATTTCTTACGTAGCTATCATCCTGCCATCTGTATGCCAGATTTAGCACTGATTTTTTGTCGCTATCATCCTGCCATCTGTATGCCAGATTTAGTGATACTCTCTTTTATATGTTTTTTACTCAGATTTGTCTCAGTGCCTTTTAAAAATAGTGGATGTGAATTATTTCTCTGTATTTAGTCATTTTAAGTCATTAATTTTTTAAAAAATAGTTAAAATATTATAATAATAGCATTTTCAAACAAAGGGGACGGGTTGTCACAGCTCTCCTCTCATTCAACATAATGTAACTAGCCCATAGCCTAAGGTGGACGCTGTTTGACAATAATTATGGACCCCTGGTCTACTAGTTACTTGTTTCGACTGCAGATAACACAAAAATAGTATTGTTTAAATTTTTGTGTTATATTTAAAATATAACTAATGTAAACAAACAATCAGCTGATTTGAAAAAACTGTTAGATATTTCCCGCCGAATACTAGGACGCCGACTTCCGCGTCGATCGTCAAGTGTGGTATAGGTCGCTAGGACGCCAACTTCCGCGTCGACCGTCAAGTGTGGTATAGGTCGCTTTGTTTCGCTGCGGATGCCGATTTCCGCGTCGATTGTCAAGCATGGTATAAGTTGATTTGTTTCGCTGATAAGTTAAAATTTATAAATTTTTAAATAAAACTAATTTATCGAACGATCCTCACAACTTTATTAAATCTAATTAGTAATTCCATCCTTCTAAATTAAAAAAAATAATAATAATTAAACATTTTTAAAATGATAAGAGTTGAATATACCTAATTAGTGGTATACCGTGAATTGAGTGGACTTATGTGCAAGCAAAGTTGGCAGGCTTACATTTGTTTAGAATCTTTAGTTACCTCTATGCATAGCATTGCAAATTAACTGTTTTTTTTTTTTTTTTTTTAATATACTGAATTAATATCTCTGATTAATTCATTTTATATATTTAAATAATGCTAATTTCATTATATGCATATTCCAGAATTATGTAGGAAATATTACAAAAATTCTACACACAATACTGTTATTTTGTGTATGGAATTTACTGTCTTTACATATTTTAATGTTAAATTTAGTTTTTTTAAAAATAAATATGTATTAAAAAATCCTTTTGTACATGTTTCGGTATTTAAAAAAAAAAATTAATTAATAAGTTATAGAGGCAATATCTATTCTAGTTTCAAGTTGATTAACTCAGTGAATATGTGTTTACTAAATTATGAAATTAAACACAAATCTGAGGTCTAAAATTAGCTGCAAAATAATCATCCCATATATGCAAAATAAATCAGTACCAACAGACAAAAGACAATTAAATGTGATTAAGATATTTGCATCACTTAAAACGAAAAAATGTCATTTGACTTAATTTTTTTTTGTTACGTAAGTGTGAGAGATTTTATTTTTATTAGAAGTATAGAATTTGTTTGCCATTTCTACAGAATATTTGATTTTATAAATTCTACATATAAATTAATTAATAGTATATTTTCCTAAAGTGTTAAAAAAATGTGTTCTCTAATTTATTTAATCAAGAGACATAACTGACTTTAACCAAGTACTATAATCATTGATTGACAAATTTAATTGAAAAATAGCTAACAGAAAAATTTTATTAAGAACAGTAATATTCTGTCTTCCATAAGGCCATCATCAGCTATTTGAAAAATAGCTATAAACAGAAAAATTTTATTAAGAACAGTAATATTCTGTCTTCCATAAGGCCATCATCAGCTATATAGTTTTAAACTAGACCATTTAGCAGACACACGCAGACACACACACACGCACGCAGACACACACACACGCACGCAGACACACACACACGCACGCAGACAGACACACACACACGCACGCAGACAGACACACACACACGCAGACAGACACACACACACGCAGACAGACACACACACACGCAGACAGACACACACACGCAGACAGACACACACACACACACGCAGACAGACAGACAGACAGACAGACAGACAGACACACACACACACACACACACACACACACACACATATATATATATATATACTGTATATATAAGACCAAAAACACTGCTGTTCTTAATAAAACTTTCCTGTAAAGAGCTGTTTTTCAGTTAAATTTATTATACCAGGAAGAAAGATATTGAATTATTGATTGACTCTTATTACAGGAGCCATTTTGACCCAAATTCAACTCACTTATTAAATTAATAATATAATACCTAACTTAGAACTTTCATTCTAGATTAGATATTATTAATTATTGCATATTAGAAAAGTATTCAATAGAACACCAATTACCAAATTTGAAACTTTAATATTAAGCTTCAATTAATAAAAGAACTAGGAGTTTTAAAAATTGTAAAAACAACAAAAAAGAAGTGTCATTTTTCAATCATCTTCTCTTCCAAGAAATCTTTACAAATTGCATCAGTCAACAGATATAAATTTAATTTTGAAGAAGTCTCAAATAATCTAAAATACCTACTTGATAGGTATTTCTTTGACTATTTGAGACTCCTGAAAATTTCAAAAAAATCAGGTCAAATGGGTCAAAATAAAGGAAATGGTGACCAATTTCAATAAACATATCTACATATCACATTGTTTAACTGATATGACCAAATTTGGAATATAAGCATATTTTAGCTCAATTAAAATATGAAAATTTTGGTCCATTTGGACTAAAATTAGAAGATATAAGAGAGGAAGATTCTTTTATTCTAGAGATGTCTCTAAAGGTCACATCATTCAATAGATTTTGACCAAATCTGGAATATAAATTTCCTTATATTAATTAAGCTTTCTGAAAAAAACAGCCCAATAGAATCAAAATAAAAGAATAAGAGGTCCTTTAATAGAAAATTTTTCAACAGGTTATCACTCAATCAAATTTTGATAAACAGTATATATGTTTATTATTTTATTAAATGTTTTTTAAAAATTTTGATTCAATCAAATTAAAAATGAAGAAGATATTTAATGGATTTATTACATATTGTTGTTAGAATATATTTCTCAGAAAGATGTATTATCTTTTATTTTCAGATGAAAACCAAATCAAAAACATCTAATATACAAGATGTCCCAAAAGTTGCTATACATATAGAAAATGAATAATTTAAGCAAAATTTATCTATGTTAATACATACATATCTGTATTAATTTTATACATACCTATATTAAAACATTCTCTTAAATTGCTATTTCTTTGTAAACACACATGAAGTGGTCTACAACAGTCTTTATATCATATTTATCAATATTTATAAATATAATACATAGTATAATATTTTACTATGAATAGTGACTTTTGGACACCCTGTATAAAGTAAAAAAATAAGTCAGGTACAATGCTAAGAATTATTAAGAAATATTTGTTGTAATAAGATGTAGTTATCTGATTTGACAATAACATCAATCAAAGTAGCCACATCTAAATTGTAACATGTACTTTAATTTCTTAGCTCAATATTTACTTATTTTATAAACTTGTATATATACTTTTATATGTATAATATATAATTATATATATATAAAAGTATATCGGATCAAAATTGATGGGGGGTCAGCTGTGTCCTCCCCTTGTAAGAGGAAATTTTTCTTATGCTGATCATCGAGCCAACATTCTTTCCATCCTGTCCATTATATTGGGATGAATAAAGAAACTTTTTTAATTCAAGAGGATATTTCATTTTTCATATTTTTATTATTTTTTCTCCACTGTCATGTATTATTCTATATGTACTTTCAACTAAGATTCAAAGTATGCTTTATTGTGGCAGCACTTTGACTTGCTTCATATCTTTCTACTATTTCAAATTTAACTACTAAAGAAATGCCTTTCTTTTTTCCTTTGGATTATTATATAATATATTTTTTCCATCCATTGCTGATAATGTTTAAATATATTTATGAACAGTTATTTTGTAACAAGCAGTTTCTACATATGCACACAATTTGAATGCTATAATAAACAAAATAGTGGGTGTTTAAGAGTAGAATTTTAGATAACTTTTGTATATTTGCATCATCTGTGTTCTCAATAATAATACTTTTTTGCATTATCTTTTTCAATTTGCATTATTTCAAATTTGCATAAACTGTGCTCCTATTTTTGTGTTTGTGTGTTTTTTGATTGAAGCAAGTCTTATGAATGAAGAAAATTGGATATTTTAAAAAAATGTTGATAAAAACTAAGTACAGTGGTGCCTTGCAATTCGGCGTCCCACAATTCGTCGGTCTTGCAATTCGACATTTGAGTTTTGCGGGTTGGCGCATGCGCGCGCATGGAATTGTCTGATGTCATTTGCTATTTGTCAGTTCTTTTTGGGCTAATTTAGTGTTTATAATATAAAAATTATTCATAAATTAAATAGTAACATGTGACTATCTCCAATCCTGATTTGGAAAAATGCCATAGGAAATAAGAATTGCTAATTGTCACAGAAGCAGAATAATCTACATATTTTAAGGCATGAAGAGGGAGAGTTAAAATAACCCTCTCTTATTCTGGAAGTTTTGACAAAAACAAATTGTATTAATAAATAGTGTACAGTATATACATTATTAAACAATGTGTTTTTTATTGTCAAAATAAAACAACTTCAGTTAATTTTCATAGAACAAATTTCTACTGGTTACAATCTTTTAAGGAATATTATATTGTATGTACAGTGGTGCCTCGCAATTCGACAATTGGATTTCAAGGAATGGTGCATGCACGTGCATGGAATTGTGTGATGTCATTTGTTATTTGTCAGTTCTTTTTGACATGCGCATGCATGGAATTGTGTTATGTCATTTGCTATTTGTCAGTTCTTTTTGGGATACCATGGAATCTTGCCCGTGTTGTATGTGTTAATTTTCAATTCTACATTTTTCAGAAAGTAAAACCGTGTTGTTTGTGTTAATTTTCAATTCCACATTTTTCAGAAAGTAAAAATATTGTTTGTGTTAATTTTCAATTCTACATTATTCAGAAAGTAAAAAATTTGGTACATTTTTCAGAAAGTAAAAAGTTTGTAATTATTATTTTTTGAGTGAAATGTAAAGATGGGTTCTAAGAGAACAAGGAATAATTCCAAAAAGAACAACACTTGATTGAGCAAAGAGACGAAGAAAAAAATTGTAGATAAAGTGCAGAAAAGTAGAATAATCAAAATGTAATTCGAGTATGGCATTCCTAGGACAACTGTGGCAACGTTTTCAACAGAGAGAGAAGATTGTGAGTGCTAGGGTGTCTGCTGGAAGACTTCTTATGGTTGAGTGCCATGTCTGCCGGAAGACTTCATTCCAACATCCAAGGGCTAATAAATCATGTGTTGTGTATAAAATAATGTATTTTGTAATTTAGTGTATTATACAATAGTAAAGTGCAGAAAGGCAGAACAGTTAAAATGTAACTCTAGTATGGCATTCCTAGGACAACTGTGGCAACGTTTTGCAACAGAGAGAGAAGAATATGGGTGCTAGAGTGTCTTCTGAAGACATCATTCCAACATCCAAGGGCTAATAAATTGTATGTTGTGTATAAAATAGTGGGAAATATTGAACCGCAATTTGACAGTTTCTCAATTCAACCTTACTTCGGCGACGGATTAGTGATGAATTGCGAGGCACCACTGTATTAAGTTAATATTTTATACTAGTTCTTCACAATGATTTTGTTAAATAATAATATTTAGGTAAATATTCATATGTTTCCTTTGATTAAATAATTTGCAAATGATAAATCTGAAATTATTGCAATTTGAAATATTTTTTAACTAAAAGACAATTTTCTACCTTTTCTTTAGTCATTAATATAAAATCAGTAGTGCATGAAAAGATGTTTAAAAAAAATAGATAATCATTGAAAAAATGAGATTGTTTTAAAAGTGGGTTCTGAAGCAAACACTTCAGTTGTTACATGATAAATCTGGCACTGGATTGTTAGATCTTAGCAATGTTTGCATTTGATTTGTTATCATATCATTAACAGATTTTGATTTAATAATAAAAACTACCCAAATGAATCTACAACTATACTAACAATAAAGAAAATTATATTATAGCTGTAATTTACTTCATTTATAAAATCACTGTATTTTTCAGATAATTGTTCATAAATCTAACATGAGGTATAACTATGGAATAGTTCTGCATGCTAAAAATTGATGAGAACTTTTATTTGATAATTCATTTACAATATAATCACTGTTAATTATAATGAAAACAAATTGATTCAAGATTCACTAACAGGAAATCGTTCATCTTTAAAACAAAGTAGAATTAATTTGATTTTTCCTATTACATATACTGTATGTCATTCAGAATGATAATCTTTTTCTTATTTTATCTATAAAATTTCCATCACACAAACCTTTGATAACTTCACTAGTATAGGCTACTTATATGGATCTATTTTCTGATTAAATAATTAATCATTCTTTTGATAAAAATCAAAGAATTCAGCATGTTTTTCCTCAAAAGATTGTAAATAATTCAGTTATGCATAATCATAGTTGAAAAAATAATATTCATAAAATTCAAATAGATTAAAAAACAAAAAATCAAATCCAGAAAAGTAAATTTTACAGTATAGTATAGGAGAATGATTTTACTTTGATTTTATATTTCATAAACTTATTACTGAATTATTGAAAACAAAGTGAAGTACAAGATAGTATAATTATATGAAAATATGAAGCAGAATGCAATAGGAACAATTTTTAAACAGGACTCTGAAGAAATATCAATTTAATAAATTTTTAACGATTAATTTAACAAATAATTTAAGTTTAAAAAAATTCATTTAATTAAATTAAATCAAATCAAAATTAAATAATGTATTGTACTTACCATTTACGATCAATAAATATTTTAAAGAAAAATATATTTAAACTGGACAGAAAATAGAATACTAGTGTTATTTAGACAATGAGATTACAGTACAGTATTGTACTATATAGATTCTGTTTACACTGCAACGATACAGTTGGTCAACCCTTTTGTTCTAAGAGGTTAACTGTAAATCTTCGTTTAATAAAAATTTTAAAATTCTTAAATTGTCTTATGTTTGATCTTTTACTTTTCGCAAAACTTTCATAAAGAAAAAATTTGATAAAATTACGTTTAATAATAAAGTAAAACTTACCTTCTGGCTGATAAAACAAACTTGTTATCGCCATCTTTTAGCACATTTAACGCTTCGCGCACAATGGCGTCATTCCTAAATTATCATTCTAACAGCCTGCCAGCCAGTCTCATACACTCTTTTCACAAATTATTTTCATAAGTGCACCAAACAAAACTAGACATATAAATAATTCCAAAGATTATGATCTACAAATTACCAGATTTATTTGAATATTTTTCTTTTATTTTATATAATGATAAAACAAGAATACAGTACAGTAATACCCTGATTTAGGTAAACCCGACTTACGTAAATTCGGAGATATGTAACTTCTCATCCAGCCCTTTCCCACCTGTATGTTTCACAATTACATAGTGCATATACTGTATATGTATGCCACGCACATATTTTATTTGCTGATTTGTTAATTAAGAATCTTTAATTACAATTACATAATATAAACTTTTATAATTTGTTGTTATTTTAGTAATAAAGAGACAGTTAAGAACCTAATGCATATGTAACTGAAATTAGATTTGTGAATCAGTAAGTATCCTGATTTACGTTATGCCTCCTGGTTCCACTTATTACGTAACTCTGGGGTATTACTGTGTTTAAACTAAGTGGATTAAAATAATACAGATAATTAAAATGTTGTTATAAATTTGTTGGTTTGTTTTACTTAATTATATCGCCAAATTCACAAGGGAAATACAGTAGTCTATATGTGATAGCAGGACAGGAGCCATTTTAAATCCTATCTCCAAGGTGGCCAATGGCTGCGGTGGAAGCGTGCTGTATTTTCATCCCGATTCAATTTCCGGGTTCCACACTTTCAGTTTTTTCAAGAGGAATCTAAGTCCGGCTCGTTAAATTTCATCTTCCACCTGATGACTGACCCAACAGGAGTTGTGGGCAGCCCATAATGAACATGAAAATGATCGCGGCTTTTTTAGTAACAGATGTTGCTAGTTTCCATTCAGGTAGAATACTAAATGGCGGGTAAAATAAGCCTTTCCGCAAACTGCCTACTTCTGCGGGAAATCATCTGGAGTGTGGATGATGGGGATCGACGGTGCCGGCCCAGACTCTATGATAAATACTTCCAAGAAATGAGATCCGAGAATCGAACTTGGTCCACTAAAGTGGAAAGCCAAAGCATTTCCATATGAGACCGGGATATTTTCCGTCATTTAACACCGCTTTCCATCCAATATGTATTCAGCGATGGGGACTCCAATATTCACCATAAGCTGTTCATATCCCTGGTAGGATCAGCAATCATATGGAGGATGAGTTTAACGAACCAGCCTAGATCCTTTCTTGAAAGAAAACTCTGAAGGTTGGAATCCGAAAATTAAATCGTATCCTCCAGGATGGCTCCGTGGCCATCCGGCCAACGGGACTCAGGAATTGAAAATGGATAATCTAGTCTCTAGACGGCTCTCTAAAATGCGGTCATCCGGCCGCTCACACATGTGAACTTCATGCATGTATCCCATTATCCTATTATATGCGGCTTGCGCTTACGATCATACTTCTCTACAAACTTTACTCTGTAGGCTATATTTAGAGGTTTCCTTTGTTTTCAACCAATGAAAAACGAATACTTATCGAATAGTAATGCTAATGACGGGAGGCAAGAGTAAGTTTTTTTTTTTTTTTGTCAACAGATGACAAGCCCATACCTCTGATAGGTTGGTCATCAGGTAAAAGATGGTGTTTAACGAGCTAGTCCGGACTCTTACTGGGAAAATGTTTGGATGTATGGAACTCGAGAATTGAAACCGGGACACTAGGAAGTAAGCAAACTCTTCATCCCACTGGCCATCCGCTAATCGGTCATACCCATGACTGGGTCGTTCGGGTTATTCCATTCATAAATCAGGACGTCTCCCTGAAAATATCTGAAGATAAGTGATCTGCAATTGAACTTAAAATGCTCTAGAAGAAATTCCGATACTCTTCCATTCGATTGTGTGGATAATGAAAAGAATAATTAAGATTCGATTTGATACAAAACTTAAAATAACCATAAAATTATATTTGAAAATGACTGCTTAAATTTTTATTCTGTAAAAATGGTACAATTGCAAGTAAAAGAATTATTTATACAGATACTATACTATGCATGAAAGGTGACAAATTATATTCAGAATCGTAAATAAAGCGAGCATTGCTTTAAGCAGCAAAAATTCTGGAATGCCAAATTTCGAAAATGAGAAATAAATTATATACATAGAATGAAAGTTTGCAATTTTTTTAATCAGAAATATAGTAGGATAGGATTTTGTCAATAGCTGACGCCACTCTCCATTTTGGGAGAATATTAAGTGGCGGGGCGAAACAAATTCTTCCACAAACTACCTATCCCTGCTGAGGGGTCAGCCGGATTGTGGAGGCGGGGATCGACGGGCCAGGCTCGGACCCCATAATAAATATTGAGACTCGAACCTGAGTCCTCCAGAGTGGAAAACCGAAGCGTTTCGATGCGTCCAATCCGGCCGAGAAGTAGGATGGATTTTTTTATTTTGTATATTTTACTCCCTCTTCCAATCAGTGAGATTACTAATGGGCGGGGACAATTCCAACAACGAGCTGCACCCACACCGCTGGAGGGGAGCCGGATAGTGAAGGATGTGGATCGCCGAGCCGCGTTCAGCATCCCGAAAAACTTTCCAGGAGATACCAGACCCGGGACGAGAACCAAGATCCTCCTGCGTGGCACGCCGACAGTGTTACCACTCGGCCATCCAGCCGCTTATACGATAGGTTTTCTGTCAACAGATGAAGCCAGATTCTATTCTGGTAGAATACTATCTGGCGAAGCGAAACGAGCGCTTCCATAGGCTGCCCACTTCTGCTGAGGTGTCAGCCGGATTGTGGAGGACGGAGATATTTATCATTACGGAATTTTCATACCGGAATTTTCAAGGGGTGGGGCCCGAGACCCCAACCCGGGTGAAAGCCGAAACGTTTCCATGCGGCCAATCCGTCCGACACTCTAAAGACCATTTATGAGATCATTATAGACCAAACTTATGATCGACCAGATTCACCGCGGAAATGCTTCATTGCTTTCCACCCTGGAGGACCGGAGTTTAATTCTCGGATACCACACGTTGCCTACCTATCCCTGCGGAGTGTGATGGGTATAAATAAGTGATGGGTATGGGACCAGCCCGTCGATCTCCGTTCTCCATAATTGTTTGTGATTACAAAATAGTAGAGCCATTTTTTTGTCAACAGAAGACGCCACTTTCCACTCAGTAAGAGTAGTAAGTGGCGGGGCGAAACAAGCCCTTCCACATGCTGCCCACCCCTGCGGAGGGGTCAGCCGGATTGTGGAAAACGGGGATCGAAGGCCGGACCCGGACCCCATGATAAATATTTTCAAGGGGTGGGACCCGAGACTCGAACCCGGGTCCTCCAGAGTGGAAAGCCGAAGCGTTTCACGCAGCCAATATGGTCGACGAATCCGGCGACTAGTAGAGCCATTATAGGCTCCTCGTAGGTGGATCTATTTTTTGATAACAGATGACGCCACTTTCCACTTAGGCAGAGTACTAAATGCCCAGGGGTGGGTAACCCGAGGAAGAGATTGTTCACCCTGCCATTTAGTATTCCGTCTAAGTAGAAAGTTTCGGCGTCTGTTACTAAGAGTCGGCCGGTTGGCCATGTAGTAACCAACCTAATCTGTTACTAAGAAACCGATCCAACTTATGCTGAAGTCCATCGATTGGTGAGCCTATAATGGCCCCACCATTTAGTAAATACAAAGATTACAAAAATTTTAGTAAATACAAAAAATTGATAAGCTGCGTTTAAAACCTATAACACTTAATAAAATTATAATAATTGCATTTATACATATCAGTATACAGTAAATTATATAGGACCATCATCGATGAGGACGATTAATGTTTTAGATTGTACTGAATAATAAACACAATTTTATGCTATTCATACTATAAAAAATTAAGTTTATTAAAACAATATTCTGACAAAATTGTTAGACAAAGAACTTTTTCAGATATTCAAATTCATAATTTTAAGCTAGTAATCTTGTCTTAAGGTTCCTTGTATTCAACAACAGGACTGCGCTTAAAAGATCTGTTCTTTATTTTCCTCACAAATCTCGCAATACATAAAGCTTCGTCTTTGATATATTCGAAGATGTTGAGCAGGGATACTCCAAGCCACAGCCCAATAAAACCACCTAAGTAACTAAAAATTTCCACAAACTGCAAGAAAATAATTATTTTAGGATTATAAATTTAAAATAAAAAATGGTTAGAATGTGGTACATACATTATATTTAGGCTGATACTTTCTGATTGTGGTCTCCATTGTAGTAAAGAATACCTGAACGGATGCAACCGTTTTCCTGTTTTGTATTAAAAAAAAGTACGTTTGGTTATATTTTACTAACTTACAATTAAATTTTACTTACTTAGCTATGGCGAGACTGGTGTAATTGTAATATTTCGAAATTTTCTGAAAATATTAATAATTAAGGTTAGGTTAATTAGATTACGCCGCCATATCCTCATGGGATATACTGTATCTGGCGGCGGCCACTTGTAGAGCCCATCACAGGCTGGCCAACACCCGTGATGAGGTCAACCGGATGGTTGAAGGATGGGGTTCAACATGCCAGGCCCGGACCCCTCCTGAAAAACTGGAGGTGTGGGACCCGGATTTGAACCCGGATCCTCCATGGTGGTAAGCCAAAGCTTTACCACGCGGCCATCCGGCCGACATTAATAATTAAGGTTACAGATATTTTGATACAATTGCATACATTGAAAAACCCAGCAAAAATGGTATTGATCGCTAGGAGGGGTCGAGACAAGCAAAATATTTCCAATGAACTAAGGTCAAAGGTTAACGAGATATAGAGGCTAAAAGTTTCATTGGCGGTATAGGTAGCAAGATTCTAGTTCGCGCTGCTCACCGTAGCGATGCGAAGCACAGTACACTTTTTTTTTGTTAACAGATGACGCCACTTTCCATTCAGGGAGAATTACCGCTACAATTCGGCGCCAAAATTTACCATTTTTTTGTTAACAGATGACGCCACTTTCCATTCAGGGAGAATACTATTTTTGTTAACAGATGACGCCACTTTCCATTCAGGGAGAATACTAATATTTTTTTTTGTTAACAGATGACGCCACTTTCCATTCAGGGAAAATACTAAGTGACGGGGCGAAACAAGCACTTCCACAGGCTGCCCACTCCTGCGGAGGGGTCAGCCGGATTGTGGAGGACAGGGATCGACGGGCCGACCCAGATCCCATGATAAATATTTTCAAGGGGTGGGACCCGAGATTCGAACATGGACCTCATGATAAATATTTTCAAGAGGTGGGACCCGGGACTCGAATGCACCCCATGATAAATATTTTCAAGGGGTGGGACCCGAGACTCGAACAGACCCCATGATAAATATTTTCAAGGGGCCCGAGACTCGAACCCGGGTCCTCCAGAGTGGAAAGCCGAAACGTTTTGAGTCCTCACGCGGAATCCGCGTGAGAATAGGATCAACTAGATAGGCTGGACCGGGCCCGGACCCCATGATAAATATTTTCAAGGGGTGGGACCCGGGTCCTCCAGAGTGGAAAGCTGAAGCGTTTCTACGCGGCCAATCCGGCCAGGGGATCGACGGGCTGGGCCCGGACCCCATGATAAATATTTTCAAGGAGTGGGACCCGAGATTCGAACCCGGGTCCTCCAGAGTGGAAAGCCGAAGCGTTTCCACGTAGCCAATCCACTGGGTCCTCCAGAGTGTAAAGCCGAAGCGTTTCCACGCGGCCAATCCGGAGGTCCTCCAGAGTGGAAAGCCGAAGTGTTTCCACACGGCCAATCCGGCCATCCTCCAGAGTGGAAAGCTGAAGCGTTTCCACGTGGTCAATCCGGTAATCCTCCAAAGTGGAAAGCCGAAGCGTTTCCACGCGGAATCCGGCCGACCACTCCAGAGTGGAAAGCCGAAGCGTTTCCACGCGGCCAATCCGGCCGACGACCCACGATAAATATTTTCAAGGGGTGGGACCCGAGACTCGAACCCGGGTCCTCAGAGTGGAAAGCCGAAGCGTTTCCACGCGGCCAATCCGGCCGACTCAACCTTGGGATATGGACCCGAGACTCGAACCCGGGTCCTCCAGAGTGGAAAGCCGAAACGTTTTGAGTCCTCACGCGGAATCCGCGTGAGAATAGGATCAACTAGATAGGCAGAGGCTCGAACCCGGGTCCTCCAGAGTGGAAAGCCGAAGCGTTTCCACTCTTAGACTCGAACCCGGGTCCTCCAGAGTGGAAAGCCGAAGCGTTTCCACGCCTCGAACCCGGGTCCTCCAGAGTGGAAAGCCGAAGCGTTTCCACGCGACCAATCCGCCAAGTAATGTTTGGATTTCAGATCCATATGCGAGTACTGGTAATATTATCCGGCCAAAGTATTATCCATTAGAAAAATACAACATTATGTCTTTGTAAACTGCCCCGGGTCCTCCAGAGTGGAAAGCCGAAGCGTTTCCACGCGGCCAATCCGACCGACTCATGAGACCTATTGCTGATATACAGAGCCAGCCTTAGGGTAAACACGGGTCCTCCAGAGTGGAAAGCCGAAGCGTTTCCACGCGGCCAATCCGGCGTCCTCCAAAGTGGAAAGCCGAAGCGTTTCCACGCGGCCAATCCGGCCGATCCCTCTTTTGGGTTAGTAAAAACCCGTTTAACGCGGTTTTTCAAGGGGTGGGACCCGAGACTCGAACCCGGGTCCTCCAGAGTGAACGTTTCCACGCGGCCAATCCGGAGGTCCTCCAGAGTGGAAAGCCGAAGTGTTTCCACACGGCCAATCCGGCCCGTCCTCCAAAGTGGAAAGCCGAAGCGTTTCCACGCGGCCAATCCGGCCGACGAACACAATACACTGTGAAACTATTAGGCTCTATATCTGTTAACCTTTGACTTTTGATCCCTAGTTCATTAGGGATATTTTGTACTATTACTATTGATCGGTATCATTTTGCAATATGTGCAATTGTACGGATATTTTTAACATCTAACAAGTTAGAAAATGATAATTACCCCTATAGTGGGATTTTGCAATATATGCAATTGTACGGATATTTTTAACATCTAACAAGTTAGAAAATGATAATTACCCCTATACTTCCTGGCCAATTTAATATTTCCAGACCTTTCTCCTCGTATTTAACTTGCCTAAATGCCATATGAATTAATAAAATTATAAATATTATATTATCCTACACATTTATAAATTAATTTTTGCAATAAGTGTAAAATACTTACTTGCACGCAAGTTTGCAAAGACTTGGACAATGTTTAGCTGCTTCCTTTTTTGCGTAGCAGAGACACACTAATGAAAATGAATTTGTTATAGATAAATCTTTTTAACAGTGATAAAGTACTGTTATAGTCTTTTTTAACAAAATAATTAACAAATGATTATATATTTCATGTGCAATAAATAGTTTCAAGTATATTGAATTTAGAAATTTCGAATGGCAGCCATCTTGTAATGAAATTATATGAAGACTTCAAAATTAATAGCAGTTTTGTTAGTCTAAAAGGTAATAATATATTTAAGTCGGCCTAATGGCTGCATGATAATGTACTCGCTTATCAGGTTGTTGCCGAGTTCAAATCCAATTCCATACCTTCAGTTTTCAGAAGTGTCGAGTCAGGCCCGTTGAACCCCAACTTCTGGTTGACCCTATCATGGATGTTGGCATGCCTAAGTGGGTTCTAAAATTGGCTGCCACCATATACAGACAATCCTAAATGTGATAAGACGGCTTAACTAACATATCACAACATAGTCACACGGATTGGTAGCGTGGTAACGATTCGACTTTCCACTCTGCAGACTGGTTCGATTCTCGGATCCCACTCTTTGAAAATGTTCAGCCCCGTACCGTCGATCTCCGTTCTCCATAATCAGCCTGAATCCTCCGCAGAGTGGGGAGCTTATGGAAAGACTTGTTTTGTCTCATTTCTTAGATGTCTTAGAGAATGGAAAATGATGGACCGGATTGGCAGCGTGGAAACGCTTCGGCTTTCCACTTTGGAGGACCCGGGTTCGAGTCTCGGGTCCCACCCCTTGAAAATATTTAGGCTTTCCACTCTGAGGACCCGGGTTCGAATCTCGGGTCCCACCCCTTGAAAATATTTATCGTGGGGTCCGGGCCCAGCCTGTCAATCCCCGTCCTCCACAATCCGGCTGACCCAGTACCCGGGTTCGAGTCTCGGGTCCCACCCCTTGAAAATATTTATCATGGGACCCGGGTTCGATCTCGGGTCCCACCCCTTGAAAATATTTATCATGGGGGCGGGTTCGAATCCCGGGTCCCACCCCTTGAAAATATTTATCATGGGGTTGGGTTCGAATCTCGGGTCCCACCCCTTGAAAATATTTATCATGGGGTCGGGTTCGAATCTCGGGTCCCACTCCTTGAAAATATTTATCATGGGGTCCAAGCCCGACCCGTCGATTCCTGTCCTCCACAATCCGGTTGACCCCTCCGCAGGGGTGGGCAGCCTGTGAAAGGGCTTGTTTCGCCCCGCCACTTACTGGTTAGTACTCTTACTGAATGGAAAGTGGCGTCATCTGTTGACCAAAAAAATGGAAAATAATGTCATCTGTTGATTAAAAAAACCTAATCTAATAATATATTAAAATTTCAAATCTCTACAATTTTTTTCTTGTTCTTGAGATATTTTGAGGCACTCTGGCCAAGCTGGCGAAAAGTAATTACATATACAATTGTTGTAAAATATTTCTAAAATATCTTCATGTAACTGTAATATTTTTCACATGCGCAAATAGTTTCAGAGATAATGGCATTTAAATGTTTCTCACGGCAGCCATCTTGTAATATCATTATCGAAATTAATATAATAAGGAATTGTTCCTGAGATGTTTAGTTCCTGGTTTCTTTGATAAGAGACGAGAAAGTGAATATATTAGGTAATTTTTTATAAAAAAATGGCTGAAAATAGTAACTAGTAAATAAAAGAATTTAAAGATTAGTACACTTATCATTTTTGTCACACGATTTCTCTACGAGCACTTCTTCGGATTGACACATTTGCACATTATAACTTAGAGCTAATCGAATGAATGTACATCCACAGATCTTTAGGGTGTAATTCAGCAAACATTCATCTATACAACTCTGAAATAAATCATTTATTTATTCTATATAAATTATTAAACATTTGTAAAGATTCTCACTTCTTGATCTAATCTGGCATTGCTCCTCATATCAGGAGGGAGTTCCGAATAATTGATGCAGTCCGTTTGATATGGGGCTGGCAATAGTTCTGTTGTAATCTGAATATAGTATTGCAATTAATGTAATGATCAATAAAAGATAATTCTATTAATAAGAGATAATTTACCTGTTGAATCTTGATTTTATAAAAGAAACCAGGTTCTATGTTAAGTCCATTCCATTCAGGATTAGGTAGATTAGTTGCTTCGTGTATAATCACTTTTCCTAGAGTTCTGGATTGGAGCGGAATATATTCATCATATTGGAAATCTATCCAAAGCCTGAGAACTATATATCATCAAAAATATCAAAAGCTGATGAAAAATGCAATTAAAAAAATCATCGATTTTTGAGATTTCAAATTCTTATAAATATATAAATTTCAGTACCGGCTCTAGAGCTTTTTAGTGTCCCCGAGCATAAATTTTTGTTGCACTCCTAAAGTCTTCAGTTTTGATGGAACTGTGAGCGGACCGGGCTGCCGCTCAATCAGCTCACCGTTTAAATTATGTGTAAAAAATAATTATCTTACTGTAATAATAATAATAACAAACACAAAATACGCCAGAGCCCTGAGTAGGCGCTCGCTCGATCGTATGTTGAGCCGGCCCTGATAAATTTAATTATAAATTGAAATTTTTACTATTTGAGAATTTAAAATTTATTTTTATTATAATTGATATTTTAAGATGATCGTAAACAGGCTATAAAATTAACTATTTTTAATCTGTAAATTCTGAATTTAATGCTTAAAGCTTTCAGATTTTAGAAGTTTCTAGATTACTGATCCTTATTCGAAGTAACATTAATAATGCAAATAGCAATAAAGATGAGTTTTATTGCAGTATTACGCAGAATAAATTATATCGTGCTTAATTATTGCTATTGTTAAGAATACGGACTTGGACAACAGGTTTAGGAATTTATTGAGTAAATGCAGTTTAAAATATTACAAGACATCTGCCCTCAATATGTCTGATATTTTCTCTTCAAAATTTCCCGCGCCTTTTTTCTTTTTGACAGTGCTGCCAAAACTCGTGCAGCTTCCTTTGTAGAGGGCCCGAAAGCAAAAAAATGTCGGAAATTATATTCAATAAAATTAACAACTTGTTTCTACAGTAAGTTATATTATTATTTAGAATAGCTATACGACATTTTGAGGAAGCTATGTACGAATTGTATACCTTTTCGAGTTTAGAACGCCAGATATAAGAAAACTACATAATACTTATCAATCTGATATTCATATATTTGATTACAAATATGCTAAAAACTGTAGTAGTTGCATAACATACTCACAAAAACAGCGCACAGAATGTCAAAACAGGATTCATGTATATTTTTTCCCGTGCAGTTTTACGCCGCTTTCCACCAAATAGGAACTAAGCGGCGTGGCAACACCAGTTCCCATCACGGGTCTCCTATACCCCTGGTGAGGTCAGTCATCAGGTGGAGGATAAGGTTCAATGGGTTGGGCACAGACCCCTCCTGAAAGAAATCTGAAGGTGCAGGTCGGCCGGATGGCCGCGTGGGAAAGCTTCGGCTTACCACCCTGGAGGATCCGGGTTCAAATCAGGGTCCCACACCTCCAATTTTTCAGGAGGGGTCCGGGCCCGGCCTGTTGAACTCCATCCTTCAACCATCCGGTTGACCCCATCATGGGTGCTGGCCAGCCTGTGATGGGAGCTATAAATGGCCGCCGCCAGATAAAGAATATCCCATGGGGATATGGCGGCGTAATAAAACTAACCTAACCTAACCTGAAGGTGCAGAACCGAGAAATGAACTCGGATGCCCCAGAATGGAAGCACAGCACGATTCCATCGTGGCCATCCAGCCAACATGTGTATTGTGATTCCTAATCTGTAACATTTAAGAGATCTCAAGTCATTTAATTTTTTGTTAATGAAGCATAAAGACTCTTATAATGTGAGGCCCTAAGCTATAGTTATTCAATATTTTATGTAAATTCGGCTTTGCATAATGTAAAATATCATGTCTCAAGCGTCTTGATCTACTTTTACAGAAAAATATTAGTTATACATTCTTAATGATAACTAATTTCAATATAAGTATCTTCAAATTTCTCACGTTTAGCGCTTAAACTGAATGTTTGTTTTGTTGATATCACCATTCTATAACTCACATCCTGTAATAAAAAGTTTATGATATCCCAGAAACCAGTAAAGTTTGCAAAACTGATTAAATTCTAGATAGAGAAAAATTTATTTCTTTTATAATATAGATAATAAAATTTACTTAATTAAATAAAAATAACTTACAAGTAGGTAGTTTATTGTCTAATGGGTCCCATCCGACCGCTTTAGAAACAGGAGTTTTATTTCCCCATTGGGCATTAAAAGTGAAACAGTTGGTAAAATGATAATCGAAAAATGAATACACCCTAAAGAATTAATATTAAAACAGGTTAATATTAATAATATAAGTATAAAAAGATCGATATATTGTCAATTAATATTAGTTCGTTTTAAAATGTCCGAATTTTGTATTAATGCCTATTGGTTTCCATTATATTCATGATATATGTATTTTATTGACAATGGACAATATTATATTATCTGTTTGCACCGAGTTCCGACGACATATTGGTAAATCACATCGTGTTGACATAACCTATAGCTGCATAGTATAATGTACAATTAATGAACACTTCTTCCTAATCTTAGGTCTTGATTATATTAAATAGCATACAATTTGATAACGCAATTTGCTTCATATCACGCATTTTCAAGCTCTGATATGAAGCAAATTGCGTTATCAAATATGCTATTTAACAGGGCCGGCTCAACATACGATCGAGCAGAGCATCCGCTCAGGGCGCCAAAGAGCACTGGCGATTTTATGTTTTGTTATTATTGTTATTATTATTATTACTGTAGTAAAGCACAATTATTTTTTACACATAATTTAAACGGTGAGCTGACTGGGACATCATCAAACAGAGAGTCCGATGATGCCTTGAGGGGGCGCAACAAAAATTTTCGCTCGGGGAGCTAAAAGCACTAGAATGGTACTGCTATTTAATATAAGCAAGATCTAAGATTAGCAAGAAATGTTCATTAACTGCACATTATATTATGCAGCTATGCGTTGTCGTGACACGGCGTGACCTACCAATATGTCGTCGCAACTCGGTGCAAACAGATCATATTATATAATATTGACTATTGTCAATACGATTGAGATTTGTCTTTCTCGTCTAGACAGCTTAAAAGATATTATAAACGAAATTAAAAATTATATAAAGAGGATCCGAAATAGTGTTATTATTTCGGAAATAATTTCAATTTTCATTGTTATCATTCTATGAACAATACGTAACACTAGAGTTGATTGTCGTTCTTTAGGTTAGATGTGTACAGTATATTGATTCTTTTATTTTGTAAAAAACATAGTATATTAATTAATAATAACTGATTTACTTATCTAGACATTTCTTCCCATTATATTTACACATTTTTACAAATCCTGATTTCTGTGGTCCCATTTGAATCCTCTCTTCTACTGTCAAGCTTCTATACATAGATTCTAATCTATCTTTAAAATCCTGAAATTAAAACTATGTTATTCATTTCGTAAATATATTATTGCTTAAAAAACATTAAACATAGGATATACTTACTGAATAACTTTCGTTTTGCAACTGATTACATATATTCACTTCACCCTGTTTACACCATTTACTTCTAAGAACTCTTAAAAATAAAAATTTTCAAACTCAAAAATTTCATAAAAATTAGTACTGAACAATCTAACAATAGCGCGATTTGTATCACTTATTATTTATTAAAATTAATGATAAATCATTTATTAATGTTTTGAATGCTATGCGACATTCGCGAGGTGAAGCGATGCGAGATCGCATCACCTCGCGAACGTCGCATTGCATCAAAAACGAGTAATGCACTATTAATTTAAATTAAACAGCACGAAATCTTGCAAATAAAACTATATTATTATGTATTCTTGGAACTTAATAATTTTAATATAGAAAAAACAGAAATGCAATTTATATAAGCGCGAAGCGAAGCGTCATGCTCTTATAAAAATAGAACAGCATAAAGTTCTTTTACTTGTTATAGTTGCATAGAGTAACTCCTGGAAAGTCTACTTCACCAATATTCTCCACTATAGTCTCAGTTACTGTTGGATATTCGTAATAATTACGAAGAAACGAAACGCTCTGAAACAAGCACCCACCGATGCAGATAACAATGCTTATACACCAAAAAATCCTTGTACAAGTATGCAGATATTTTCTTTTTTTTACAGTTTTCCTCTTCTCGTCATTTCTTATAACGCCATTACATCTTTTACATATTATGTTTCCTTTCACGCTTCTTCTCTTCTGCCAGGCGTATAGCGGCTGTCGCGAATATTGAAGTAACTTTCCATCATTACTGTCGAGATTCATGCTTCAATATGTGACAAAGATACATGCGCTTCAATTTTGATATCGATTAACACTTTGGTGAATTTTATTAAAAACGCAACTTGTTGACTTCATGCCAAAACAATACCGTTTCTTAAAATTATAATTTACTGTTTTACTCGTGAAAGTTGTTAAAGAAACTGGCGTATATAATTGCTTTTAAATATAAAGTGCAATTATAAAACAAAATTCTGAAAATATATTTATTCACATATCTTTATTGTAAGCTTCATTAATTTACAAATAATAATAAATTTTTTCTGCATGCCACTCTTACTTCTTAGTAATTAATGGTAAATATGGTAATGCGTTGGCGTGCCACGCAGAAGCATCTTTTGTAAAGTTTTTTTCGGAATTCTGGGCTCGGTCCGGCCATCCCCATCCGGAACCCTCCACAGGAGAGTGGGTACAGCCTATTATTGGAACTAGCCCAGCCCCTTATTAATCTCCCTGATTGGAAAGGAGCAAAAAATAATGCTAAATATGTAAATAAGTTTAATAATTAGAGAAATGTTTTTATAAATTTTATATAAAATTTGTTTTGTGCTCTTTTTAATAATTATTTAGGACATATTTATATTTTGTGGAATTATTTTTCATATTAATTTCAGGTATTTTTCACTAAAACAGATTAATATATTATACAAAAAAAAAGCTTAAAATATTTTTTGTTTTAGTGAGAAGTGGAAACTGCTTTTTACTCTTATTATTTTTCGAATGCATAAAAGAATAAGCCAAAAAATTCCATAAACAGAAATAAAACGCTGTTTGGTCGCCATTTTCAAAATGGCGGATGTTATCTAATGATATGCTTAGCTAAATATCCATGATTTTCAGAACCTTACAAATTTATTTTTTAAATATTTTAATTGCTAATGATTATTAATAGCGTGAATATTTTGTTCAAATCCTAATTAAAATATACTTGTTTAAGTTAATATTAAAAAGAGGAAAATTTCGATATTTTATCTTTAAGAATTTATTTACCGAATAATTTTAGTGTATATTAATTAAAAATAGTTTTCTAAAACATATTTTGAATGTGTTTTTATACCCTTTTACGATTTTGACATATTACTGATTTTGAATTTTTACGACAAACAATTTAAATTTTCTTTCACGTTATTGGCTATTTAATATTAACATTCTTACATATTATTGGTTATTTCAAAATTTAAAATTCACTTCTTCTATTGGCCAATTACTAATTGTTAAATGAATATTAAACAAATATAAGTTTTAAATTCAGCTCGACTTTAATTATGCAAATCTTAAACAATAAATATTAACTATATAAACTTTTTATAGAATAAAAATTTGAAAAACTGAACTTATTGTATGAAGGCTATGTGACGTCACAGTATGTGAGTAAAAAGATTTATTAACAGTACGTCTTTTATTTTTGTTTGAATTTAGCAGAAAATGTTGCAGTGCTTAAACAAATTAATAAAATACGTTTTTATCCTTGCCAAACGATAATTTTAGGCAGGTGGCTGGGCGGAGTCAGCTTCTGACGTAGATCAAGCCAAGATGGCGACCAAATAGACTTCCAAATAGAAATCTTTCGTCTGCTTCACCAATAATGATAACTGTAGCCGTTTTCTGCTTGCTGTACCTCCCAATAACGTTAGCACTACCCGAAGATATCAAAATAGGTGAGTTTTTGTATTATTTAAGCTGTATTTTACCGAATTTTAATAAGATGAAATTTCCATCGATTGGTAGTTGTCATGACAACCACATCCAGGCGCGATGCAGAATGTAGTGTATCTTCATTTTTTTACCTTATTATCACTGATAATGTTTAATAACATTTAAATGAAGTTATTAATCAAGATTTAAGCGAAGTTATAAATCAGCCTTAAACACTTTCATTTATAGTTTTTATATTTAATGAAAAAATGGAAAGTGCATCATATACAATTATCACAGCAAAAATTTAATGGCTGTTGTGACAAAATTCATTTTTTTTTAAATTGCACTCACGTAACTCAATAATAATAATAATAATAATAATAATAATATAAAAATTATATTAGAATTTTCCACTGATTTTATCATGAATTTTTATGCTTCTCACACTGAAATATCATTAAACTCCACAAAAAATAATTACGAATTTTACTTATTAAATCGTTTAATGACTTCTTTAACAAAAATTTCAAGTGGCTTTAGTAAATATTGTGAAAAGTTAATGAAAAATTAAAGGTTGTACATGTACAGCATAATTAGACAGCGAATTGCATTTGGGAATTGGTAGATTTTTAAATTTTTAATGTTGATGCTCATTATTATCTTTACCACTTTTATAATTAAAAAATATATTTTAATACAAATATTTAAGATGCATAATAGCAAATATATTACATATATACTCATATATTCGAATTTTCATCAGATAAAAGCCATTTTTTTCTGATAAAATTGTTCCAAGAGAGAGTTTTCTTGCTTTAAGTTTTAAAGAAATCAATATAAAGTAATAATAATTATTGTCGTAGCAATAATGATAATTACTTTAAAATCACTTAGTAACTAAACTTAGTCTATAGTTTACTTACTTAGCAGCAATTATTATTACTTTTAATTACTTTAAAACCACTTAGTAACTAAACTTAGTCTATAGTTTACTTACTTAGCAGCAATTATTATTACTTTACTAGCCAGTTAGTATATAGTTACTTAGTATTGCTACTAATTAATAATATGTAATATGTAATAATAATAATTATTATATAGTATAATAAGTAACTATATACCAAATAATTGTATTGACAAATTATAATTATGTTTAAACTTGATTTGCTTTCCATATTTAAGGTGGAATATTCGAAATTGGAGATGAAGTCATGGAACAAGCCTTTCGCGCTGCTGTGGATAGAGTTAACTCAGATGATAAATTACTAGCTAAATCACACTTATCGGCGAGAGTAGAGAAGATAGAACGACACGACAGTTTTCAAGCTTCTAGGAAAGGTAAAGTTTTAGTATATTGCACAACAAGCTGAGCTATGCTTACACTCACAAGCTTGTCTTGCAGTATGCGAGCTGTTAGGTCAAGGCGTGGCGGCCATCTTCGGCCCACAATCTGGAGAGTGCAATTCTGCTGTGCAATCAACGTGCAACGTGTTAGAAGTGCCACACATGGAAACTCGCTGGGATTACACTTCGAGGAGAGACAACCATTCCTTAAATCTGTACCCTTATCCAACAGCTTTGGGTAAAGCTTACTTGGATTTTGTGAAATTCAAAGATTGGAAAACGTTTGCAGTCTTATACGAAGAGAGTGATGGTAAGTTTGAGATTTATTTTCTCAAGTTACAAACTGATAACACTTACATGCGCCATTTTTTCAGCTTTGGTGAGATTGCAGGAATTACTCAAAGATCCATTTATTAGAGAGAGGAAGATAATAGTTAGGCAATTCATGCCTGGACAAGAGTACAGGAAACTTCTAAAGGAATTAGGAAGGAATGGAATTAAGAATATCGTTCTGGATGTGCCAACTAGTCACATTCAAACTGCATTGAAACATGTGCGCTAATAATTTCATAATTTATTCGAAACAAATAATATTTTAATAGTAATTTTTCACTCTAGGCACAACAAGTAGATATGATGTCAGAGTACCATAATTATTTCTTAACATCACTGGTGAGTTTATAAGAGCATAAATTAATTATAGTCATATAGAAAATGCTAAAATAAACATATTAACGTAGGATATAGATACCGTAGATCTAGAAGATTTTCAATATGGAGGAACAAACATTTCCGGATATAGATTAGTGGATCAAGAAATTCCGCAATCTACGGTTGTTAATCAAGTATGGCAACCACTTCTTCCTGTTTACGGTCAAAAAGAACTCGAAACTTCAGTGCTAAGGGTAAGAGATCGAATTGTAATCTAACTTTAATCGATTAATCAATCCTAATAGCGCTTTTCTTTCCCGTTTGACGCTACTAGAATATAACGGTAGGTTTAGCATTTTTTTCTGAGTTTGCCAAGACGTGAAGGTTTGAGCAGTTGTCCGGATTAAAAGTTGTAATTAAATTCCAGACTGAAGTCGCTCTGATGTATGATGCTGTTAAGTTGTTAGCCAGGGCATTGAACGATTTGGACAGAGGGCAGAAAATCAATCCTAGGCCACTGTCGTGCATTACAGAAGAACCCTGGGTCCACGGAATGTCTCTCATCAATTATATGAAAATGGTAAATATTTTCGAACTTTCGAAAATTTGATATAAATTTAATTACGTTTAGTCGCACGTCTGAATTTTTAGATCAACATAAAAGGATTGACGTCAGACATAAAATTCGATCAGCACGGCGTTAGATCGGATTTCAAGTTGAAAGTTTTGGAACTAACACACGAAGGACTGAAAGAAGTAAGATGGTATTGATTTATGTTGCATATTATGTATTCATCACCATCTAACTTTTAGGCTGGTGACTGGAATGTGCACACCGGGCTAAATTTGACAAGTAATTATTCGAGAGCCTACGAAGAAGCCATCCAGTCCCTGAAGAACAAGACGTTAACAGTTACAACACTTTTGGTAAACATAATTTATTTTTTACTTCTAATGCAAGATATACTGATATACAGCTTACCACCATCTTCTTCCTCAAGAATGCTCCTTACACGATGCTGAAGAAGAATTCGGAATATTTACACGGGAACGATAAATATGAAGGGTTTTGCATCGACCTGTTGCGCGAAATTGCTAAACTGTTAAAATTCCGTTACGAGATAAAGTTGGTTGAAGATAACTCCTATGGCCAGAAAGACGATTACAATGAATGGAACGGGATGATAAGGGAGCTAATGGATGGCGTAAGATGTAGTTTTATGTCATTACTAACCCCGATTTATTCATTCAGTTAAACTTTTTGTATTACAGAAAGCTGATTTAGCTATTGGTGATCTGACCATCTCTTTCGACAGAGAAGAAGTTGTAGATTTCACCATGCCTTTCATGAACCTTGGCATTAGCATATTATTCAAGAAACCCACCAAGAAAATGCCAAAGTTATTCTCCTTTCTATCACCCCTGTCATTAGAAGTGTGGGTTTACATGGCCACGGCTTTTCTTGGCGTTAGTTTGTTCCTATTCATTGTGGCTAGATTTAGTCCTTACGAATGGACAAATCCGCATCCGTGTAACCAAAACCCAGACATACTTGAGAATCAATTCACATTGCTCAACACGCTTTGGTTTACAGTCGGGTGCCTCATGCAACAAGGTTCTGAACTAACTCCAAGGTGAGTAAAACATTCAGCTTTGACATTCTTTTAGCTTTCTGGTTATGGAAGAGATTTTTTCTATCTGTAGAGCTATGTCCACAAGGGTTGTGGCTGGCATTTGGTGGTTTTTTACCTTGATCATGGTGTCCTCATACACGGCTAATCTGGCTGCATTTCTCACTGTGGAACGACTGGTTTCACCTATCGAAAGTGCCGATGATCTTGCCAAACAGACCAAGATTCAGTATGGTTGCGTGCTTCATGGGACCACAAAGATTTTCTTTAGGGTAGGTGTGTGTTTAATTCTAACACGGGAAATCTTCCAAACGTCATTTATCAATCCTTTTTCAGGACTCGAACATTCCCACTTTTAAACGGATGTGGACTTTTATGGAATCTGCTAAACCGAGTGTTTTTGTGGAATCTAACGAAAAGGGCAAAGAAAGGGTCAAACAAGGAAATTACGCATTTCTCATGGAGTCAACGACAATCGAGTATGTTGTGGAGAGAGACTGTGATTTAACTCAAATAGGCGGTTTGCTGGATTCTAAAGGTTATGGAATAGCAACACCATCAGGTATGCCATACAACATTTGAAAAATGTGTTAGCCTAACAGTTATCTCATTGGTTTGTTTTAATTAACACTAGGTTCGCCATACAGAACTGCACTCTCTAGTGCCATTTTAAAACTGCAAGAGACTGGACAGATTCACCTTTTGAAAGAGAAATGGTGGAAAGAGAAGACTGGTGGTGTACTGTGTACAAAAGAAGACTCTACTTCGGCGAGTTCTGCCAATGCACTTGGTCTGGCTAATGTAGGTGGAGTGTTCGTGGTCTTGCTAGCCGGTTTGGGCATTGCATGCATCATAGCAGTCATAGAGTTTATATGGAAATCCAGGAAGGTTGCAACTGAAGAAAGGGTAAATATTTAACCATTTGAGTCATATTTATTAAAAATATATTTTGTTTACTGGTAGTATTTTATACTATTTACACAGTCAAGTATCTCAGCTATCATTTTTTATACATTATGGTTTTTTTGCCTTTTAAACTTGGTCAATAATATCCACAAAATTTTCGAAGTTTCAAGGACCGCTTTCTAAGAAATAGAAATTCGCGGCATCTCAAAGAATATCCACTAATCCATATTTCTATACTAACTAGTACAAATATGTTCTGATGTATATGTGCCCAAATAGTTGTATATATTTTGTAGAAAGCTCGCGTTTAAGAAATAGAAACTCGCGGACATCTCAAAGAATATCCACTAATCCATATTTCTATACTAACTAGTGCAAATATGTTCTGATGTATATGTGCCCAAATAGTTGTATATATTTTGTAGAAAGCTCGCGAACTACATAAGTATGTTGTTCCCTTGAGGTACGGGGATCATACATTGAGAGAAACTGTTTTAATGCATGCAAAGTATAAATTAAACTATATTGAAGTATTTTGTGGCATAACGTGTTATTGCTCCAAATCAATCATATACAAATACCATAAAAACATGACGTGTATAAATTTAACATAAATTGCAGGAAGTATATATTTTTTAAACTATATTGTGGCATAACGTGTTATTGCTCCAAATCAATCATATACAAATACCATAAAAACATGACGTCAATTTTAACATAGTAAACGGACTACGGACACACACAAATGTTAAATCAACAGATGTTTCACGCATACTACAAAGTGCGTTATTAATATATTAAAGTTTAATGGAACCACTCATACAAGCAACGTCCAACATTTTGTAGAAGGTTCAACTATAATCTCCGTATTATGATGATAAAAGGACAAAATCCGTTCCACGTACTATGTTAAAACAATATTGAATTTTGTTAACTGATGCCATTGTTTATAATTAATATTAACCCAGATTGCTTCACGAGTACCGATTTAATGTGCATTTCTGCGATTTGTAGTAAACAGCAACATATTTACAAATTGGATTTCTTAAGAAAAATCCATATATCAGTTTTCTAAAAAAAAGCAATTTCTTTTAAATGAGCAAATTATAGTTGCTATAATTGACACAGCGCCGGGTCTAGATATTTGTCACTTGAAGCAACATTAGAAAATGGCGTCCCTCTCTTCTTCACTCACGCACATTAATACATAAACATATCTAATACTTTGGAACAGGGAATGTAATGACGTCAGATGCATAATCACTGAGAAACGAGTTGGGAAACAGTAAACCTAGACTGGGATTATTTACAACTTTTAATGAAAATAAAGTGGTATCTATGTTAAAAACACTAATAATAAAGCATGTTTTCGATTATGATATCCTGATGGCGATATGCTAGTGCTGGAAAACGTGAGGGAAACAAATATTTTGTTTAGATAGACTGTCGTTCGTTCACAAGTAAAGTGGTATCTATGTTAAAAACAATAATAATAAAGCATGTTTTCGATTATGATATCCTGATGGCGATATGCCAGTGCTGGAAAACGTGAGGGAAACAAATATTTTGTTTAGATAGACTGTCGTTCGTTCACGTAAATAATCACAATTTAATTCGCACTAGTTTATCTCCCCCTTGATAAGTATTATCCGGTAGAAAAATACACAATTATGTCTTTGTAGACTGACTCTACAGCATGAAATATCAGCATAAATATAATCAAGCTTATATGTGAAATTGTAACTGCATTTTCGCGCGCGCTCATAATTTTCGCCTTAGGCTGAATTCACACTGGTCTGAGACCACGTCTACGACTATGACCACTTGCGATAGAACATGTACATTGATCACGACCGGCTTCACGATTTTTCGAATCAACCAATAGCAACTGCATAAACAGAAGCCAATAAGAGCTGATGTAGCAAAAACACATATACTGCATAAACAGAAGCCAATAAGAGCTGATGTAGCATACAGCTCGTAACAGATGGCCAAATGCCTCCTTTCTATTGGCTATCGTAATGACATAGCCGCTGCGATCGCGACAATATTCAGAAAGTTGAATATTGCGTGGTCGCAACAAAGAGCGGTGAAGCGAGGCGTGATGGGATTGTTTCTATAGCAACGGTCGCGGTTTGATCGAGATCGCAGTCGCAAGGCCAGTGTGAATCCAGCCTTAGGCGGTTTGACATAGCTAGTGATTTGCGAGAAGAAACATGCGATTATTGTCGTTATTTTGTCGCAGTCGCTATCACGATGTTATCGCGCATCTCGGCGATATTTCCAAAAAATCTAGAATTTAGCGAGAAAAGACATTAGCGCCTATATCCAATCCGACTGGATATTTTCGCTGAAAATCAGCGATTTTTGAAGAACAGTGACGCCATCTTAGATTTCGCCACATAGGGAACTTTATAGTTTAACAAATTGAAGAACATCTATAAGTAATTATGGCGATATATCAGAACAAAAAGAAACTTGAAATGGACAAAAGCAGCGACTTATATTTCAACAAACACCGATCGTTTCGCCATATTAATTCTAGAACCTCGTTGCCAGCTAAGAGAAGAGAGTTATAGCTAAAAAATTCGCATTTTATGTGATAAATACAATTTTATCGCAGCTACAATCTCAACTTCGATTTAGTCGCTACTTTTTTCTCAAAACTCAACTCGTTGATTTTAACGCATAAAAAATCGTTGTCGCTGGCTATATGAAACCGCCTTTAGGCGACTACCTCGCTCTCCTTACCCTAGTTCTGGCGCTGAGTTGACGTCATAAATCCGTTTGTTTTTTAAATAAGACTTGTTAGGATTAATAATTGTTCATAATGCAAACAATTGCGATTTAGTGAATTAATTATAGTTTGTAACGTTGATTAAATGCGCATAGAAGTGAATATGATATCTTGTGTGTCCATATTCTGATTAGCATGCTTAGTTGTGAACATTATTATTAATATATTGATTACGTCATAGTTAAGTGATACCTGACTGTGTTAGTTTACACACTATATTATTGTTGTGGATAACACAAACTCTCTCTATTTAGGAACCGTTATGTTTAGAATTGTGTCGAGAACTGAAGTTCGCCATTACCTGCGGAGGATCGACCAAACCAATACGCAAGAAACGCGAGCAGCGTCAACCCGAAAACGGCCTTCCCTTCATGCCTCTCACCGGTTTCAATACTGTAACAACAAAAGAAGCAATTTCTTGACATGAAGAGGGCACCCTTCCCCACGAGCCTCTAGCAGACGATGGAGTTAGCTACTACAGATACACGCAATATGACGTTTCTGATATTTAGAATAGGATTTCAAGTAGGAAAGTAGGCTTGTGGTGTTTGGGTGTAGTTGAACCGACCAAAAACAGAAAAAAAAAGATAAAAAATAGTATTGTACCGTTTCCAGGTGAGAAAATTAGTGTTTAACTCTTCCTGTGTATGTTTAAAATCAACCGACAAGATCCTCATTGTAATAATCCGTGTAATATTTACAATTCTTGTTTTTTTCCTCTCCCCGAATGTTTACAATAAAGTTTTTAAAATCTTATATACACCATACACACACGCATGTTAGAGTATGTTTATTTTGAACAGTTTACAGTTTTTAACAACATCCGTCTGGACTAAGAAATGATTCAATATCACACAACATCAATTTTCACAACATTTGAGAGTGACAGCGATATGTATTTTTGTGTGTGTGCTACCTCAAATCATCTCGACTCAGACGGTGTTTTATTATCCTAAAAATATATTTATATATATTTATACTCTGAATTAAGATTTGGAATCATAGATTTTTTTTTTCCTTTTTACGAAGACCATCTAATTTCCGAAAAAACAAAGAAACTGACGCTAAACTTGAACATTTTATCGTCTCGATTGGATCAGTTTAAGGCTCCATCCGAACATTTTTTTTTTAAAGGCAACCGTGATGTCCTACATAAAAATATTTTTATAATAACTATATCAAATAAAAGTTCAACAAGACGACAACTGTCGAAGAGATGAACATCTTTTTCCCTTAGAACACAACCTGGGCACCGAGATTGGAAGACTCTAGGCGACCTTTTTTTTTTTGTTTTGTTTTTGGTCATAAAATTCGTGTGACGCACGTACACTTAGAGAAAGAAAAGAGATATTTTAACAGGTTCCTATTGGTAAAATTGTGCTTGCTAGTCTAAAGGACAGATTGTTGACGAAATTCTGATGTAAGTAAAATCTAACTTCCGACTGCTACTTGGCAAGTTTGGGATATTGTGTAAGGTATTAAACCTCCAGGTCCGGGTAAGGAAGACTCGCCCATGAGATCCTGGTCTATTTCTCTAGCTGCTAGTCTGCCCTCGTTTATGGCGTGGACCACTAAGGATTGACCGCGTCGACAATCTGTAACATCATCATTAAGTTAATCATGTTTTACGTAATTAAATGTGCGGGTATATATCAGTACTGACCTCCTGCTGCGTAAACTTTCGATACAGATGATCTGTATTTTCCAAATGGGGTTTTGATGTTGGAACGAGGATCTTGTTCGAGTTTCATATCTTCCATTAAGTATTTTTCTGGACCGAGGAAACCCATGGCGAGGAGTATTAGATCGGCCTAGTTACAAAATCAATAATAATTATACTATGCTACTGAAGTAACAAATAAATATGACTGCTTACTATACCTTAAATATCTTCTGAGAATCAGGTATTTCGTTCATAATCCAACGTCCGCTGAGATCTTTTTCCCACTTAACTTTCACAGTTTTCACACCAGCTACAGCACCTTTGCCATCATCCACGAATTCCTAAAAGATAGAAATTTTTATAAATACGGAAAAAAATGCTAATTTTAAAAGCCATGACACATTGAACGCGACGCGAAGCATAAAGCAAAATCACAAGCGCAAGTATTGACGTTTGCGCGCACTTTCGTCATAGTTCCACTTCTTTTGTACAGTTGGTTGCAGAAAGATCCGAACATTAGCGGAAACGGTTGGGCTTTCCTACAATATGCAAAAACGGATCGCGTAATTACTCCAGCAGTAGATCGGTGTAAGTATAACGTGGTAGCGATAATGCAGACAGTCGCTTAGCAACGGGGGTAGGAAGGTGAATTGAATGGGTTTTAAATTTATACGACAGGACACTATTTCGTTGATTTTCTTTACTTTTATGTTTTATAAATACATTAGGTAACATAATAAATATTAATGTAGCAAATTAGGGATATAGTATCTATCCTGATTAACTATTTAGCGGAAAAGGGGCGCGACTATGATGAAAGCGCTTGCGCTTGGTGTAAAAGAACCTTAAAGCCGCGTTCCCACTTGGAATGTAGTCTGCAGCAAAAACAGAAAAGGGCTCGTTTCCATAACAATGGAACTTGACCTTGCGGCCATTTGTTAGAAGTGCAGATGTTGTTAGTTTCCAATGTCTGCGCACTTCTACACAGTGACTAGGTGTAGAGATTAGCCAATTAGAGAAGTGCTTAATACTAAACTTAATACAATGGCCGTGATTGGTGATTGACATATTCCTATTCGTACTGACAATTGGCTAATGCCGCAAACACTTAATTGAATTATTAAATGAACAAATAGCGACGTTTGCGACTCATCAGCCTGCGGCGGCGCAGCTCAAGTGGGAATCGGCCTTAAGAAAGCAACTTCGCGCGGTTATGCGTGTATGTTATTTTAAATTAGTTTTTCCCGTGCGGCTGCTCGACTTAACGCACGTAGCCGCGCAAAAGGAGATGAAAAAATTGAACTGATTTAATCAGCACGCGCAAACTATACGCGAAGAAAACAATTAACTAATAGAAACGAATGTTTTATATACTTGGAAAATAGCGGAAGCTCAACCGTATAGTTGGAATTCAGATATAGTCTTTTCTATACTTCTAATACAAATTCTATGTCTGTCTGACACGAGATTAAAAGAATATCGAAAATATACGATCACTTCTAATAACAAATCAACCATACTCCGCAAACGACCTCTATCGGCAAATCCACGAAATATGAAAAAAAACTGAGCTACAGAGTAGATAAGCTGCGGCGCAGTGCACACGAAGCGAAGGATGCAAATTTTTCTGTCACCTTTGCTTTGCTCCATTTCGCTTCTCGTCACGTTCAGTATGTCACAGCCTTAAATTTTCATCAGTTTACCTTGCTCAAAACGCAGAAGTGTCTAGGATCCTGCCCAAATTTCAGTTTTACTTCCTCGTGGCCGTAATCTACCCTGAATACTTTTGGCCACTGTGGCCAAGGATTATTATTGGCTCGCACTTCCGGTGGTTCTGGTAAAATTTCGAACGTCACGATGCTTCTGGCACCCTAAAATATGCAGTTTAAATCAATTAATCATATAAAATAACGAGATATAGCGATTTTTATAAACACCCACCTGTCGCAAGGCAGTAGCCATGCAGTCGACACCAGTATCTCCACCACCGATCACTAACACGTCTTTATTGTATGCAGAAAGTCTCAAATGGTCCACATCTTTGCCCATCTGCTTCTTTTGCCATGTTTCTAGAAAACTCATGGCGAAATATATACCAGACAAGTGTCGTCCTGGCAAACAAACGCTACTGTTACAAACAATTCCAACTAAAATGCCCATAAAGTCGCACACTTACCAGGTATTGGAAGATCTCTGGGCCAAGTAGAACCCACCGCCATCAGTATGGCGTCGTAATCTCTAAACAGTTCTTTAGCGGAAATATCTTTACCCACATCGGAATTGGTACGGAAAGTGATGCCCTCAGCAGTCATTAAATCCACTCGTCTCTTCACGACCTGAAAAACGTATAACGCATTATGGCGACGATATTAAATTTAAAATCTTGCGTGACAAGCTTATTTAAAGTATACAATATCTTTTATGGATTCTCTTCTATTCACACAGTGCTTTAATATAAATAAATATATGCTGACATATTCAGGAAAATCCTACACAGTTCGTTTCCTGATTAAGGTTTATACCTATAACCTAAAATTCCAAAATATACTTTCCCATATTAATTCACTCACAATCATTCGTACAGTAAGACCCCGTTTAACGCGGAGGATACGTTCCAACAAAATCAAGCGCTAAATGAAACAGCGTTAAACGAGGTTATCTTAATACGTAAATAATGGAGATAGGTGAAACAGGACAGTGAATTAAAAATATATACATATTATTTTTTATTTTATTTTGTAACTATTATTATTATTGTATTACATTAATTATAGACATTTTTTATTACTAATATCGATTTATATTCATAAATCGTTCCTGAAAATCAAGAATATTCGAGTAAATTATATATATTTGTGATGAGAAAGGTTCTTCCTCATTTGATACTTTTTGTTTTTTCGTTAATTAAGAAGTCATCTAACGTCGTTTGCCTTTTCTTCTTTCGTTCAGCAAGCAATTATCGATAGTCAGACATCGCAACCCATGACACTTCGTCTTGCCTTTGAACTTCTATTAAAATTTGGATCATTTTGTATAACTGATCCCATAATTTCCACTTCTATTAAAATTTGGATCATTTTGTATAACTGATCCATAATTTCTGTAATAGTGCTAAACTTTAACTGTAAATAACGTTGATGAACGATCATAAATATGAACTTGCAAGTTCCTTTTGCTCTTCATTTTCGCTAACTTCTTTGTCTTCGTGCGATTTCGGATTTATGTGAGTATAACCGTTTGAAAAACCGCGGCAAAGTGAATAAAAAAAAATATATATTTAATTCGAAAAAACCGTTATATATCGAAACAGCGTTAAGCGGGGTCTTATTGTATTTAAGTGTTTTCATTCAAGCTGTAATTTTTCATTATGAGGCAATTTTAGCCTTAAATCAAATAAAACTAAGTAAACTCCCGTATAACGCGCTCCCCTATAACGCGAATTCGAATAATTCGATGAAAAAATTGCGATTAGTACTCGATTTACAAACATAATATATATATATAATACGCGATATTATTTATATTATATTTATTTAAATTGCGTATTATTTATTTTCCTATAACGCGGAATGTATCCCCCGCGTTGAACGGGAGTCCACTGTATACAATTTTGGAATTTAAGTTATACTAAATGGCAATATATGCAGAAAAGAACATTTTATGAATTTTTTAAAAAAATAGAGATTAAATTCTGTACTTACATCTTTACCCAATTTCATAGTGGGTATGCCATACTGAAGCAAGCCACCAATACGATCGTTCCTTTCGAAAACCACAACAGTGTGTCCTGCCTAAATTTAAATAATATGATTATGCTATTTTTAATAAATATAAATATACAATTTTAGTACCTTATTCAATTGTGCTGCTGCTGCAAGACCAGAAGGACCACTTCCAATTACTGCCACTTTCTTTCCTGTTCTGAATTCTGGAGGGGTGGGCTTTATCCATCCTTTTTCGTAAGCGTTGTCTATAATGGAGCATTCTATATTTTTTATGTTGACTGCAGGCTGGTTGATGCCCAGAACGCAAGCTCCCTGTCATAAAAATTAATTTGGCCTACTTTGTTTTTTTTTCTCCCCCTTTCGTTACGCACGTGCGTAATATAATCTTACCTCGCAGGGTGCCGGGCACACCCTTCCCGTGAATTCGGGAAAGTTGTTGGTTTGAAGGAGTTGATTGAGAGCACTTCGCCAATCTTCCTACCAAAGATACAATTAGCAACACAACCATTTATAACAACAAATGCATAGTGCGATTTTTCAAAAAGGCAGAAGCCAAATTATTATTCTTTGTTAATTTTGGTTTGTTTAAAAAATATGTGAGACTTACATTAAACACTAAATCGTTCCATTTTGGTATCAGATTACCCAAGGGACAACCGTGACTGGACTGACAAAATGGAACACCGCATTCCATGCATCTGCAATATATAATCCAAACTTTATACACTAAACTCATTTTCATAAATCTAAGTGTGATGTCATACCTGGCAGCTTGCATTTTTATTGTTTTTCTTACTTCTGTATAATTGTAAACTTCTTTCCAATCTTTCACTCTTTGCGCAGCAGGTCTATAAATTCCTGTTTCTCTTTTATACTTCATAAAACCTCTATAAAACAAATCGAATACTTATTAATATACAATCAAATCTCGGTTCACGAATGTCTCGTATCACGAATAATTCGGTTTGGGTGTGTTTTTAAAATCAACACTCTCCATCAGTGATGTAAACCATATTCGTTAAACTGTAAATTATGTTGCTGGTGTATTCAACACTAACTCACCACATCAACTATAGTACTGTATTGGTTCGGTTGACACTGGAGGCCACAGACTTTGGCATCATTTTTTAAGATGGCTGCTTCCATGCCAAAAATAAATATAAAGATTGGAGAATCAGTTTATGTATTCTGTTTGTTGATAGTTCCACAGCAGATATTTTGTGGATTAGAAAAAAATCATTTCGAATGCAAAAAAGCAGAAGACAAAATAACATCCAAATAGTCAGCCATCTTGATGCGCAAGGGTTAAATTTAAAAACAGAGGCTTTAGCATCCACCGATAAGTTATGAATTCATTTTAAATGTATATCAGTGGTAAAGAGGGTTGAATTTAAAAACGCACCCTTTACAAACAAGTTTTCCGAACAGAAAGCGTCTCGGATGACGTACTCTGTCTCGAGTTACGAACACGCAAGCTGTCAACTTAAACATTTTCAATGATAATGTCATGTGTCATTTTATAAACATTTTAAAACGTAGACAAAAACAAATCACACTGGATAACTTTTTAGTGAGACAGAGGCCCAGTGGGTCTGAAGTAGAGTTGAGTGTGCCAAGAGACAGAAAACAAAAAGAATCCCCTTCCCAACAATAACACTTCACTTTCTCACCACTTTCCACTTATGCCGTCAACTCTCCTCCATACAGATACGATAAAACTAAATTTTCTTCTATATTGTGTTTATCTTTCTTGGGATAGATTTAATGGTTTCCATGGACTTTGTGTGTTAACAGCTTGTGCACAAAGTACTATTGTGAAAGTTTAAATAAGCAATCATCTGGGGCCTAGGAACATTACATTAATTCCTATGGGGAAAATAGTTTCGGTTTATGAACAACCTTCAGAAAACGAATTAAGTTCGTGAACCGAGGTTTCACTTTATTGTAATTTAATACTTGAAAACATGTTAGTTGATTGTATTTTAACATACAAACCTCATTTTGTCTAACTTCTCTATTTGATTCTTCTGCTTGATCACGTCAGTAACTGTATCTTCGATATCTGCAACGCTCTTTTTTGCAACTTCATTCGGATCTATTGGCCCGTTGAGTAAAGATGTTTTTGGAATTTCGTTCGATATATATTCGTTTTTCATCTGTCTTAACGCTCTTTGGTATTCCTTAGGAAATACCTAAAATATTTTTTTTAAACAAATAAGTTAATCAAGATTTTAAACATTATATAGCCTAAGCATGAAGAATACTTACTTTAACAAAATAGCGTGCTAATTTTGGCCACTGTCTAAGTATTTCGGAAGCCTTTTCGGAACCGGTTTTCTCTAAAAATTCTGTTAACAGACTCTCCACTAGCTTGAGATCCTCTTCGTGTTCCAGTGGAAAGAGATCCACCATCATCTTATTGCAAACATTTTCAAAATTCTTCTCTCTAAACATAAAATAATATTTTGTTACCTGCAAAATGCTCTTCTTTTTTATAATTCGGGTACTTACATGTCATAAACGTAAGCCAGCCCACCAGACATTCCTGCAGCAAAATTTCGTCCAGTTTTTCCCAAAACAACAACGCAACCTCCAGTCATATATTCACAACAGTGATCTCCAACACCCTAAAAATTTAATTTTGGAAAACTATAAGAAGAAATTTAAAAATTAAAGACATTAAACACGAACTTTCGTTTACCTCAACAACAGCAATAGCACCAGAATTCCTCACACAAAATCTCTCAGCGGCTATACCTCTAAAATAAGCTCTGCCAGAAGTAGCACCATACAAACAAACATTACCAACAATTATGTTGTGTTGAGATTGGAATTTCTGAGGATGATCGGATGGGGGATAGATAACAATTTCTCCACCTGAAAGACCCTGATTAATATAAAAGAACAATCTTAATTTTATAAATGATGTGTGGCAAGCAAGTGGTGGCATAACTATGGGGGATCATGAGAATTACCAGGATGTATAATCAAAAAAATGAAGTTTACAATAACTCCGATACACAGTATTGCACAATCTAAAAAACATAGCCATGCCGTTTCCAAAAATGCAACATTAATAACTTACTTTTCCGACGTAATCGTTTGCATCACCTTCCAGTTCTACACTCACTCCGTGAGCTAAAAAGGCACAAAAACTTTGTCCGGCAGATCCTTCCAACTTGATCCTGATGCTGTCTTTGGGTAAACCATGTTCTCCGTGTTTCCTGTATGAAAATTGATATTATTAAGGGGAAAAAATAGACACGATTGCGTTACTGCACATACATGACAATATAGTAGCTCAACGTTGAGCCGAAACATCTATCTTCGTTAGTAATATCCATATGTATGGTGGCGTTACTTCTCTTCTTTTCCAGGACGTCCATTGATTGTTTTATGACTAAATTTTCCTATCGTGTGATTTCTTAAATCAGTAATTATCGAATTAGATATGAATAAAATGATTTTTAAAATAGTCTTACTAAGCGCTTGTCTAGTTGGAAGTCTTGAGGAATACTTCCACCAACTGTGCAAGCATCTGGCCGGAATGAACTGGCAGGCAGTAAAATGGCAGAAAAATCTAGCAGTGATGCTTTATAGTTGTTCTTGTTTTTATAAACTCTTAAAAGATCCGTTCTGCCTATAAGATCTTGGAAACGTCTCAGGCCTAGTTTAGCCATTATACTTCTCACCTGAAATAATTTTTTTTTTAATTAAATGTTATGTGCATGATTCATTATAAATACAATCAAACTTCGGTTCACGAACTTAATTCGTTCCTGAAGATCGTTCGTAGACCGAAACTATTTTCCCCATAGGACTTAATGTAAAATGGATTAATCCGTTCCTCAACCCCAGATGATTATTTAAACTTTTACAACAGTAGTCTACTTTGTGCACAAGTTCTTAACACAAAATCAATGAAACTATTAAATCTATGACAAAACACGATGCTAAGCAGATCAATATAGACGAGAACTTAATTTAGTTTTACCGTACCTGTATAAGAGAGAGTTAACGGTGTCAGTGAAAGGTGGGAAGAAGTGAAATGTTATTGTTTGGAAGGGGATTCTTTTTCTTTTTTCTGTCTCTTGGAGCCACTGGACTCTGCTTCAGACCCAATGGGCCTCTGTCTCGCTAAAAAGTTGTCCAATTCCTGTCTATATTTTAAAATGTTTCTAAAAGGACACAGGGTATCTTCATTGAAAATTTTTATGGTGATGGCTTACGTGTTCGTAACTCGAGATACAGTACGTCATCCGAGACGCTGTGTGTTAGTCCTGTCTACATTTTAAAATGTTTCTAAAAGGACACAGGGTATCATCATTGAAAATTTTTATGTTGATGGCTTACGTGTTCGTAACTCGAGATACAGTACGTCATCCGAGACGCTGTGTGTTAGGAAAATTTGTTCGGAAACCGAATTGTTCGTGAACCGAGGTTTGACTCTATGCATAAGTTTCATTATAATTTTCTACTAACTTCTTCAGCCAATAAGAATAAATAATTTACAACGTGTTCAGGCTTTCCAGCGAATTTTTTCCTCAATTCTGGATCCTATAAAATGAAAACAAATCTTAATAAATTATGACAATGAATAGACCTAATTTTATAGGAGAATTTGGCATCTTACTTGCGTTGCAATGCCAACGGGACACGTGTTAAGATGGCATTTACGCATCATTGTGCATCCTAAAACAATCAGAGGCGACGTCGAAAATCCAAATTCGTCAGCACCCAATATTGCAGCTACCACCACATCAAAACCTTCAATACAAACAATAATTAAACTTCATTTGAAATTAATTATTTAAAATTATCTACAGATCTTTTACCTGTTCTTATTTGCCCATCAGCTTGTAAGACGACCCTGGATCTCAGATCGTTTTGCACCAAAGTCTGATGTGTTTCAGCAATTCCCAATTCCCAAGGTAATCCTGCACCTTTAATTCCTGTCCAGCTGCTAGCACCAGTTCCTCCGTCGTGTCCAGAAATTGTAATATGTTCTGCTTTTCCCTTTGAAAGTGTGCAAAACCATATTGTAGTAAAATTCTATTTGTATAACGCAATATTTTTTTACAAGACTGCAAAACATTATCGTGTGTAATATTTTTACTTTTGCAACACCAGATGCGACTACGCCAACGCCCATTTCGGATACTAATTTAACGGATATTCTAGCTTGAGGATTAGCGCATTTCAGATCGTAGATTAACTGGAATAAAAATATTTATTATAATATCAGATAAATTATGCTAAATTTGTATATAATTTAACTCTAACCTCTGCCAAGTCTTCTATAGAATATATATCGTGATGCGGTGGCGGACTGATTAGGCCAACACCCGGAATAGAATGGCGAGTCTTTGCAATATCAGCTGATACCTGAAAAGACGTTATCGTTAAAAATTACAAATATAATTTATCGAAATTTAAGCTAAACAATCTTTCATTAAACGTCAAAAATAAGTTAATTTTTATAATTACTTTATGTCCAGGTAATTCTCCACCTTCTCCTGGTTTTGCCCCCTGAGCCATTTTAATTTGCAACTCGTCAGCATTTGCCAAGTAAGCACTAGTAACTCCAAATCTCCCAGAAGCAACCTACAATTTGATATTTAGCATAGAATTAATCTCAGGATGGGACATAAATATCTTCCCATTATTAAACCTCTATCCTGGAGAATCTAAGTAACGGAGGAAAATGAAACACATACCTACTGATTAAGGAAAAAATGCTATTTACTGACAAGCAATCGGATTTTCAGTACACCATCATTTTATGTGACCAAATCACTGAAAATAGCATTTTTAGCCGTTAGCAATAAGAGAGGAATGCTACATGGCCTATTCGCTTTCAGTTCTGTCTGTATGTGACTACTATTTGTGGGGTTATTTAAAGGCAAAAGTTCTCCCCCACAAGCCTCGAACACTATCGCAGTTGAAGCGGATCATCACCCAAGAGATTGCTACTATACCTCAAGGAATGATACGCAAGGCATGTCTGAACTTATCTCAAAGACTGTGAAAGTGTTCAAGAAATGGCGGCTGCCATCTTAAAGATGTTCTCTTCAAGATCCGAAACTTTGGTGGTCATGATTATGTTGCGCACTTGTAAATACCAAAAAAACGGCCAAAAGTTCTATTTTCAGTGATTTTTGTCACTTAAAATTGTAGTGAAAATGATGGTGTACCAAAAATCCGATTGCTTGTTAGTAAATGGCATCCTTTCCTTAATCAGTAGATATATGTTTCATTTTCCTCCGTTGCTTAGTTTCTCCAGGATAGAGGTTTAATAATGGGGAGATATTTATGCCCCACCCTGCATTCTAAGTTATTTTTGCTAACTAGTAATAAATTTTTACTAATTACTTGTTTAATGGCGGATCTGCAGTTTTGATTTTCGTTCGTAACTATCCATCGATCAGAATCTTCTCCTCCTTCACCCGTATTAGATTTAGCACCTACTTTGTTCATGGCCATGGCCAAAGTTTTATGAGCTTCAATAGATATGCTACCAAAACTCATAGCACCTAAACAGAAAAGATGCTATATTAATATGTTTTTACTTATAATCAGAATATTTATAAAAATTATAACTTACCTGTAGCAAATCTCCTAACAATGAATTTGGCTTCTTCCACTTCTGAGATATTAATTGGATTTTCTACATAAGCAAGTTCTAATTGACCCCTAAGAGTAGACTGCCTGACGCACTCCATAGTTTTCTCCACAAATTTCTCATAAGCGTCATGACTGTTGTTCTTTGAAGCTTCCTAACCGAAAACAATACATTAAACTATTAACTAGCAATACGTTTAATCTATGAAGTTAAGTTTACCTGAAGCGAACCAATGGCTTCTGGATGATTAATATGAACTTCGCCACCGCTTCTCCAATGATAAAATCCAGGATTTCTCAAGATCCTATTATCGCAATCTTTTTCGTTATAGGCAACGCGATGCCTCTGTAGGATTTCTTCGGCTAAAATCTGAAAGTTGGCTCCTCCGATTCTGGATGGCGTATTCTATTAATCGATTCAATATTCTATAAATAAATATCCACTAATCATTTTCTGTAGATCTTAACAACAGTAATTTCTACCTTGAAACATTTGTCGATTACGTCTTTGTTTAATCCAATGGCTTCGAATATTTGCGCTCCTTTATAACTTTGGAGAGTAGATATTCCCATTTTTGCCATTATCTGAAATTCAAAACAAGATAGCGTTACTATCTCAAAAATGTTATTTTTAATTTATGCTATTTCATTAATAATTTAATATAAAGAAAATTTCTCAATTTCTATATGAAAATTGAGCATGTATACAGTTGAGTCTCTATAGTCCAACACTCTGCAAACCACCGCGCCGCCCACGTAAAATTTTCATGTCATAACTTGTCGATGTGCGAGAAAGAAAGAAAAAGAGAGAGAGACCGATGTAAACAAATTATCAGTCGCTAATCGTTCGTTGCTCAGGCGTTATAATTGGACTAATTTTTAAGCTCAGCACACTGTTTACTGTAAAATAGTGTTATTTTGTTATATCAGTGTCCGTATACAGTTGAGTCTCTGTAGTCCAACACTGCGAACCACCGCGCCGCCCACGTAAAATTTTCATGTCATAACTTGTCGATGTGCGAGAAAGAGAGAGAGAGAGAGAGACCGATATAAACAAATTATCAGTCGCTAATCGTTCGTTGCTCAGGCGTTATAATTGGACTAATTTTTAAGCTCAGCACACTGTTTACTGTAAAATAGTGTTATTTTGTTATATCAGTGTTTGTTTATCTTTACATAATGCCACAAATCGGAAAAAGTGAAAAAAATCGGAATAAAATTGAGAGGTTTGTGGAAGATTTGAACAGCAAGAACAGTGACAGGAAAGTCTTAATAAACTGAGCGTGAGGTTTGTGGTAGATTTGAACAGCAAGAACAGTGACAGGAAAGTCTTAATAAACTGACCGTATTCGTTTGTGTAATTCCATTTTTTTTCATTGAACATCCAATAATCCGACAAGCCCTGGTCCCATATGTATCGGATTAGAGAGACTGCTATAAAATGTATTTTTGTATAGGATTGGCTAAATTGTTTTTTTTTTATATCAATAAAAAATTAAATACCGAAGCAGTAATCCAGTATAACTGCAATTATTCTTCTGCTAATGAATAGTAATATAAAAAATTATTATTACTTTTTATTAAACTATTCAATTAAAACTCCTGGTGGGGCAATAATTACTGTAGTTTATCTGTTATTTCCTCAATTTAGTAAAGTTTAATGAGAAACAAAGTTACGTAAAAATGATAAAAGTTATCTACAGAGGACACTGATAAAATATAAACATTCTTACTTTAGCTATTCCTCTTTCCATAGCTTCTACGTAATTCTGATAAAGATCTTCGTCTGTTAGTTCAGATTTTATAAGGCCTTCTTCACGCAAATTGCTAAATATTTCCCAAACAAGATAAGGGCAGATAGCATCCGCACCAAAACCCAATAAAACACACATGTGATGCACTTCTCTGCAAATAATTTTTATTATATAGTTTTATTCTAAAATGTTATCATAAAAATATCTAGAAGATAAAGAAACCAACCTTGCTTCCCCTGTTTCTATTATTAGTCCAATTTTATTTCTTTTTCTTTCGTTAATCAGGTGATGATGAACTGCTCCTAATGCTAGAAGTGCACTGAAATTTGATAATTAGAAATTTGTAATAAAAGATTTGATTTACAAATAAAATATATGCGGACCAAATAGGAAACATTTATCACTATCATGATTAATAAAAAATATTATGTATGATATCTTTCAAAGGATAAAATTCATTCATTCAGTCTGTCAGATAATCTATAAATTCTATTGTGCAGATAATCGATTTTATTAATTCCTATTTCTAAAAATCTCACACTACTTGGTGATTTAAAATGCAGTTTCTATTTCATACTGCAAAAAAATCAGCTGTGCTTGCTATTGATTACATGCAGGAAATGGAAAGTAATACAGAAATTACTATTTGTTCTGCAGAGTCTTAGAAAAAAAAAAAAAAAACTTATGGCATCTGTATGGAAAAACAGTCGCACTGAAAGAATTGAAAATTTGTGAAATCTATCTCACTTGCATTCAGAAATGTTGTAACTTGGAGGATAAAACATTAAAGTCCATCTCCAGTACAATATCCATATTTTAATGGATCGAAACTAATAGAATAAAGTGCAGTGTTTTTAAAAAATTATAAAAATTTCTAACTCTTAGAAATGTAAATTCAGAATTACAAACATATGAAAATAGATTTTTGTGATTTATTTTTATCTTGTTCTGATGAAATGGAAGTTTTACATGAAATAAAATAAATAAAAGAATTTTAATTGTCAACAATGAGTAATAATTGTATAGTTGTTTGATTATGTTTATAATTTGATTATGTTTATAATCTAATTACGTAAAATAATTAAATTGAGTTTGATCCTATTATAAATTAAATAATTTCAAAAATTAGCTACATACGTTTAAATTTTAGTTTCTAAATTTTTTTATATGCAAATTTTGAAACTAATTTTAAATCAATTTAATCCAAATTTGAAGATGTTCAATGGCAGAGTATGAAAAATTAAAAAAAAAAATCACTTTTACCTGATTGGTACCATTTCTTTGCCAGCTTTTTTATCAGACAAAACTAACAGTGTATATCCATTTTCAGCAGCCTTGCAAGCTTCGTTGCAAATCTGATTTATAGCAGGAAGAAGGCCTTCATTTCCTTTATTTATAGGATACACTATGTCTATAACTTTGGTCTACAAGTAAAATAATAATAATAATATAGGTAACTGCCTTTCTAAAGGATAAAATACGAATTTGAACTTACTTTCCATCCTTTATAATGAACAGCTTTTATAACTTCCATATTTTGAAACGACAGAATGGGCTGCTTTAACCAGAGTCGACGACACTGATCCGAACTGGGTTCTAACATATTTGCTTCTGGACCGATCGGACATTCCTGTATAGGATTTGCGTGATTAATGTTAAAAGTCTTATAAAATTTTTAAAAATATAATTAATATATTACCAGAGACATCACGATTCTTTCCCTGAACGGATCTATGGGTGGATTAGTTACTTGAGCAAATAATTGTTTGAAGTAATCGTATATTAATGGTTGGCACTGCGACAAACATGCCAGAGGAGCATCGTTTCCCATTGAACCGAGAGCTTCCTTTCTTTGATTAAAAATAATAAATTATGTCTTATTATTTTGCAAAAAAAATTTTTTTCTAATTTCGTAAATCAATCTACGCTTGGTTCCGAAACAGTCCCTAGTAAGATTTTATAAAACTATGTAAAGCATTAGCAGTTTAGAAATATTTATCATAAGTATCACTTCTTTACGCTTTAACCTTCTTCCAGGTATGAGATGACAGTGCTAATGATAGACTGTGTTGATTTAACGTCACAGCTTTGATTTCTAATGAACTGCTACACGGATATAATCACAGTTTCACTTACTTGGTATTAACCATCGGTAATAGAAGCAAATTGATTGTTTCTATGGTATATCCAAACAAAGGTAATCTTTTATCGTCTAAAACAGATCTCATTCCATTAATGCGCCCGTTTGTTACATTATTAATGTCGTTCATCTTCGGTCTATTCGCTTCACGTAAATCATCCAACGTTATCTAAGATTATAAGAAATATCAGTAAATTGCCTACTTTTATAGCTTAAAACTAGTAATTTAAAACTTTACCAATTCTTTTAACCAATTTTCTAACGGTCTTTGTCGTGCTATGTGCAGTTTAAGTTCTTCATCACGTATAACCACCTTCTCTACTGTATCTACTAATAGTAGTCTTCCGGGTTTTAATCGATCCTGAAAAAAGTATAATTCATGTTTTACTGATGCTTTTTATAAAAAGATGTGAATGTATTTTTAAATCACTTACTTTTAGAATTATATTCTCTGGTTTGATGTCAAGAACACCAACTTCGCTAGCCATTACCATGTAGTTATCGTTAGTTAAATAAAATCGGGATGGTCTCAAACCGTTTCTGTCTAACACAGCTCCAATATATCTGCCATCGGTAAATGTAAGGAGTGCTGAAAAAAATTAAAGTTTTTCAGATTATTTTAAACTATTAATTGAAGACGGTTAGATAATCATTATTCCTGCACATACCTGGACCGTCCCACGGCTCCATAGCGCATCCGCTCCATTGATAAAAATGCTTTTTTTCTTGGTTCATCAAGTCGTCGTTCTGCCAAGCTTCCGGAACCATTGTCATCACAGCCTTTGTGGAAAAATAATAATAAATTCAAGAAAAATATTATCTGGAGAAGAAAATAAAGTAAACAGAGTTTAATCGATTTAGATTTTTAGATTATTTTTCGGATCGATTGAAATTTAAAATTATTTTTAGGAAAATTTTTATGTAAGCGTCAACGGAAACATATTCTGTAAATGATAAAACGCGATAATCATTAAATATTACCTTAAGCAATTAGCAAACTTTTAAAACAATTAATTATTATAACGGTCATGTTACAAGGACGTAGTGAAGGACAAATCTTCGAAAAGGTCACTAAAATATTTTTGTCGGACAAACCTAACTACATCGATCAATAAAAATAAATGCATCACTTCAGATTTTCAACGTTTCCGTTACAATAAAAGCTTGAAATTCAACTAAAATTACGATTTTATATTAAAAATAATATTAAAAAAATTTCAGATTGTTAATTAATTAAAGGTTTACATAAAAAATGGTTGATAAAAAAATCTGCATGAAAAATTTATATAAAAAAAGCCATTCATCTTATGCAAAATTATTATTATTATTGTTACAAGTCAATAATATAAAAATGATTGAAGACTTTTAGAAGGAAATACAGGTCATTCCATCTTATGCAAAATTATTATTATTATTGTTGTTACAAGTCAATAATATAAAAATGATTGAAGACTTTTAGAAGGAAATACAGGTCATTAAACCGGAATTTTGACTTCCTGACAATCAACAATGCTCTAGTGTAAGCAAGAAAGAAATAGCATTCTTTCCATTCGTTGTTTGCATCTGACCTGGCACTTGTCGTGTCTTCTATCGCGACAAGTACGAAAAATAAAATTTAAGTAATTTTTGTGATAAAATTGATATGCGTGATAACAAATTACACGAGTATTCATAATTAAAACTCCAAGTTTCATTCAGAAACTCAAAGAAATCACATGACGAATTGTCGTTTCAGAATTAGAAGCCAATCAATAAAAGAAGAGAAGGCACGATAGTCGTCGATTTGGGGAATCTTTACAGAAAGAAACCAGATTGCCAATATCTAGCAAAGTAACAAATTGATCTGATAGAAAAAAATACTACTCACTTCTGGTAATGAACGTTGTCCCGCCATCACCAAAAATTCCAGAACATTATCGACACATCCAGAATCTGATTGATTGGGTTCGACAACTGGGTATAATTTTTTCAGTTCTTCACCGAACAGTTTACTGTGCATAACACCTTCTCGTGCTCTCATAAGATTGACGTTCCCTCTTAATGTATTAATCTCTCCATTGTGAGCTAACATTCTTCAGTAAATAATAAAGATAAATGAGCGGAGGAGTGTTGATAATAAACTACGATCTTAGATATTTCACTTACCTCATGGGATGGGCTCTTTCCCAGCTGGGGAAAGTATTTGTCGAAAATCGTGCGTGCACCAATGCTAAATACGCTTCAAACTTGGGATTTAGCAGATCGTTAAAATAAGTCCATAACTGAGCAGATGTCAACTGACCCTGTAACGTAATAAAATATTTAATAAAACGTGCCATGTTACGATTATATAATAGTGGTAACAATCGATCTAACAGTAGTAACGTACTTCACTGCATAGCAAAAATTTTCATACCTTATAAACAACAGTTTTAACGGAAAGGCTACAAATATAGAATCTGATGTCTTCAGAAGGAATGCGATGAGTGGCATATTTTCTTAGAACGAATATCTGAAAAAATGCTTAAAATGATTATATACATAACTACAATAATTTAAAAATATCCGAAAGTGGATTTATATAATTACCAGTAAGCTTACCAAACCTTTTCTATAATTTTATAGTCATAGGTGATGTTTATACACTTACTCTATATTCCAGAATATATTTCTAAATCCCGGTTTATCAGAATTGCTTCGATAAAGACTATCATAACACTATTTACCAAAGTATTTACAACGTAAACTATATTCAGAAATGCATCTACACTATCTGCACTAGATTATAACTAGCATAAAATACTTTTCAGCGATCATGTTAATATTTTAATACCGATTTTACAATAATTCCGTATTTAAAAACGGTTGCATTTAATCTTATTACGTACACATAGCATAAAATACTTAATGCTATGTGTACTACTTATATGCATAGCATAAAATACTTTTCAGCGATCATGTTGATGTTTTAATACCGATTTTACAATAATTCCGTATTTAAAAACGGTTGCATTTAATCTTATTACAGAGATTTCTTGCTAGTTTTATAAAGCACGAATGATTATCTCAAAAATAATTTTAATCTTTGAAAAACACGCGGTTTTTTCTTTTTAACTAGAAATCAGTCAATAAACTAAAAAAAAACGAATAATTGCAATCAAGAACGAACTAAAAATATATTAAAATTATCGTAATTTTATTCTCAGATCATCATCAATATCGAACATTTATCTAACATTTCTGGAAACTTTTCCTAGCACTTAATCGAGTAACCTTTCATCAACGTCAACAGTCATGTTTGCTAGTTTAATTTCGGTTTAAATTAAGATATCTAACTCGAAAGTTTATACTGTATTCCTCTCTATATCACACACCAATCTTATTTAAAAAAAAAATAATAATAATTTTCTGCTGCAATTTTCCTTTTAAATATAACGCATCCCATTGATTTATGAACTTTGTGATCTTATCAATTACGTTACAGCCTTAAAGAAAATTAGTTTTAAAAAAATTCTAGAAATAAGTTACTCTGTTACATTCGACTAATCAAGTAACCAGCACACGCTTGTCAATTATTGAAAGACTTAATTCATCACACTCTGCCGTGACGTAATTGTGATAGAGATTTTTCCGAGGAAAACTCCTCCTAGATCGATCGTTTCGTGTGTAGAATAAAAATATTCACGAAATTCGATTTTAAGAATTAAAATGTTTCCTTTGCGACACGTATACTATGGTCAATTATCTTTCCGAAAAATCTTTACCATTATTGCTGCCTATAATCAGATTCACTTTAAAGAAATATCGTGTAAATGATTCAGTTCTAAATTGTTTTACTAGTTTACTTGTAAAGATTATGGTTAAAACATAGAAAATCGTGATATGAAAATGAAATTTCTAATGTTTCCATACCGGATATGAAAATTCTGAACGGGATATTAAAAATACGGGTCAGAGAAACAAATTAAAAGTAGATTTAGCAATTTATTCACATATAAAAATTAATAAAGCGGTCTACGAACTTGTTGAAAAGATGCTACATTAACCACCAGAAACTAAATACAGAGCTGTATAAAGTTACTGCGGTCAGGAGTCTTGATGTGTACAGCATGAAGGAATGTCTATAGATTTTTCTCTGAATAGCCGGGCAGGTCGAGATGAAAAGAAATGACTGCTGCATCACCGAAAATCGAAGAATTGCATTAAATGTACAAGAGATAAAAGACTTATTTAACCAGTTATTATGAAAAGATAATCTGCACTACATCGCTAATCTGAAATTACTCTAGTACTAGTCAGGCTAATCGAACAGTAACCATAACTGGAAATTTTCAAATATATTGTGCCGATTTTCAGCTATTAGATGGTCCAATTTAGCGATTATGGGCACAAACTATATTAAATTGTTGTATTCGATTAATGAAATAAAGGATTGAAACGTAAAGGGTAGCTTAAACTCATTTCAAAATCGACTGATTCTCAAGAAAGCTATTCATGGAATATTCTAACAACAACAACATCACGTTCGTATCCTTGTAAGAGAGTGGGCAGCACTCAAAGAAAAAAAAAAACCATTCAGATGACGCCATATTGTGCCATACATCTGAGTCTCTATACATTATACTAGCTTCTATAGTCATTCTTGTTTTTATACATGTCCACTTTTTATAAACACTCTGAAACTCATATATCCTCAGATATTCGTCTATTTGTTCTCTCCACTCTTTCCTTGGTCTTCCTCTCCCATATTTACCCTCTATACATCCAACATATACATTTGGAATATCCTAAACATTATTAAATTTAACAATAATGGAATACAGTAAATGAGTCGTGAAGCCATTTCATGTTTGTTAAACGGCATCTAAAAATTATTTAAAGAATTAAAGAATAATATTGATGTCATATATCTATTTTTAAAATGTGAATTTACCTTAAACGTATTCTTATTTATTCAGGTATAAAAAACACGATACACGAAAGTAAATGATGTGCGACATCAATGTAAATACAAAACAAGCAGTCAACCGAACTAGTTTTTTGATAAAAAAAATCAATAGAATCATTATTAACAATAAATGATTGAAAATTAGGACGTCGAAATAACGAAAAATAATAAATAATAATAATAATAAAATTTACGAGAGAAACATTTCGCATTTTTAATAAATTTTTCCTCGTCTCAAATCGATGAATTTTTCAGCACGTTAATAGAACGTCGAAATAACGAAAAATAATAAATAATAATAATAATAATAAAATTTACGAGAGAAACATTCGCATTTTTAATAAATTTTTCCTCGTCTCAAATCGATGAATTTTTCAGCACGTTAATAAATTTTATAAGTCTAAAAACGATTTTCTCCTTTATATAAGCAGGTAATTAAAATCCTGTTCAACAAAAATGATTTATTGAAATTTTAGACTCACATCGAATTGTATTCTGGCTGATTTATTGTCAAAATCCATTCGAAATTCCTAAGTTTCGAAAGGTTAAATATCATCTGCTTCACTTCCATCATCGATTTCTCACAATTCGATTCCGAACACAATTTACCCGAATTTATTCGCCTAGAGTGCACAAAATTCGGCGTTTTAAAGTATCGATTTGCACAGTGGATAGAAAAAAAAATTAATTACGAAAGTTCGAGTGTAAGAATAGGAAGTGATAAATTCTAACTCTGTACAATAGATAACGTATGATTAAATATGGTTAAAACACGCTCTAGGTGTATTGTAACGCTTTGATGAACTGCGTAAAGGAGTAAGGTTAACGATCCGTCTAGTATTTCGTTTAAATCTGAAAATATTTTAAATATCTCAACGTTAAACTTTTCTTTCGTCGACAGTCCTGCATTCCTTCGAGCTTAACAGAGTTCTAGAATTCAATATAAAATCGTTAAGTCAATTAAAAATTTCTTGAATCCAAAAAAAGCTATCGAACTCAACAGAAAATCATAGTTTTTTTTTTTTTTTTTTTTTTTTTTTTTTTTTTTTTTTTTTTTTTTTTTTTTTTTTTTTTTTTTTTTTTTTTTTATGCATACGCCACTTGAAAACAGAATCTCTGAATTTTAATAGAGTTGAAATTCGATAGAAAGACTCGAAATTTAATAGAAAAATTCGAATTGTAAAACGTACCGGATTTTATAGCTGAGATTTCAAAAGAATAGGAATAAAATTGTCTAAAATTACATCACACGAATTGTTAACAGTTTACAAAAACCATATTTACAAACCAGTCTAGTTAAAAATCTACTTTTTCGAATTTATACAGTTCCCAGATGGTTAAATGTTATAAACCTATATCCCTTTCCCCGTATAGGATTGCCCGGTTGCCATGGTAACCGAACCAAACGATCTTCGTAGCATTAATGAGATGGATGTTTTAACAAATCAATAAATCTTTCAAAAATCACCGTAATTTTCGCTTTACGGAGATCTCAGAAACTGGGTAAATGGGTCAAAGGCGAATTTAATAAAATAAATACCTTGATGAATAATAACGGATGCGTAAAAATTTTTTCATCGTCTGCTTCGATCAGTTCGCGGTGACTACTGGGTAATTCACGCTGAATCCGAGATTACCTGCTTCTACGACGTAACCACACAACGAGAATTCTTTACTTTGACGATTTTATTTATTAATGTAACTTTTACTATTTAATAAATGTTTAAAAATTCAAAAGCTATAATAAAACTGAAATATAATATTCAATGAATGAGATAACCGCAGGGAATAATTTCAAAGCGGGGATATTTTTAAACACAAAACACACATTGAGAGAACATAACGCCTCCTGACGTACGTCAGTTATATGGAGATACATGAATGAAAGGAAACTGGGAAAATCAATTAAGGTTAATACTATTTCCGTCATATTACAGTATTTCCATAGGGAAGAAAAGATTGATAAACTTAATGCATGCATTCTCATCAGAAGCCATCAGAGACGAGAGAGTGACGTCACGGCTTCTGTTCAGGAATTTACTTTAATTAGTTTCATTTCTACGCTTTCGTTGGCTGCAAATTTAAAAAAAAATCCCGTTAATCTCAGCTAGAATATAATAACCTCTCTCTTAAATTTATCTTGGTCCATATTCGGTCCAATAACGAAGACCTGGCGCATGTACGGCTCGGTAGATCTGGCAACATTTCCCAAAAAACTATCGTCGACAGGAACGTCTCTCCAGCACAAGATCTGAAAACAATTACACGTAATTATTATATATATATTTTTTATAACTGTCGATTGTTAAATTAAATACTTACTTTTAATTTCAGCTGTTCGGCTAGTAGCTGAAAATGTTTTTCCGCTTTAGCTGACGTTTTTCTGTCCAGGAAGAATATTCCTGTAGCATATCTTCCCGGTTCCGGTAGCTCGACTCCTAATTGTTCTCTGAAGAAAATTGTTTTTTCTTTCAGCATAATACAGTTAAAAAGATTTTAATAGTAGATAATTAGCGCGAGTTGAAAGATATCCAAATTCCTATTTCAAACTAACTTATCATTGGATATATTTAACATCACCGCGTAAAAAAATTGTTTAAATTAAAAGATACATAAAGTGGTTACTGTTTATAGAGGAAGAAAAATAATAATTCAAACTTACTTGAGTATTTTTGAGTAGAAGCCGTGAGGAATGGATGTCATGACGCCGGCTCCATCACCTGTGCTATTATCACAAGCACATGCACCTCTATGCTCCATTCTTGTTGATATAAATTGTGCATCACGTATTAACTGCAAGAATATTTTTAACCGAGTGAATTTTCAAATTTTAACGCGAAAGATTACAAAATTTACGATACTAACTAAATTGGAGAGATATCAGCAATGTTTCTAAGTAACAATCATTTTACTTACTTTGTGAGATGATATCCCATCGATACTGACGATGAATCCAACACCGCAGGATTCTCTTTCAAATTGAGGATCGTATAGCCCCCTGGGTGGTGGTAACCCACTTTGATTGTCCACTATCTGCCACACCATCGCTCTATAGTAAGTTCTAGTAAAAATAAAAGTTGGCAACAATGAATTTTGGCTTGTTTACAACATAGTAATATGATTCCTGTAACACCGACAATAACAGATAAACAGTTTTTTTTTTTAATTTAAAAAAATGATTATTATAATTATAGTTTACTATTTTTCCCTTATGCTATTATTATACAACTGTATAATGATCCGTCCTGAACAACAGTAATTCAGATGAAGAAATCTGAGAAAATGCGTTGTGGATAACAGTGGCTATTTCGTATCCCACGCATATTGTGACGTCGACCGACATCACCAACTGCAGTAGTGCTGACGTCACCGAAATATGCCAACAATTTCTTACAAAAATTTTTGCTACTTCATCGATAAATCGATGTTAAATTTGCATTGTAGCATGAAATAAATTATTCCTACAGTTGCATAAATTATATAATTGTTGGTTGCGATGCGCACGTGCCGATTAAAATTAAAAAAAAAATGTTTTTATTTTCCTAAAGACGGAAACGATGACGCAAAAAGTTCAAAATTTGAATATTTAAATTTATTACGTCTACTATGTCATCAAAATATTATTATTATTTTTTTCTTAATGTAAGAAAGCATCTTATTGGACGGTAGGGAAAAAAAACCCTCTTAATTTCTCGTCATCTTTCGATTTTTAATCCGGAAAGAAATGCTGCGCTTGACATTATCATTCAACTAGATCAAACAACGGGATCTGTAGACATCTAACGAGGACAAAAAATAAAACTTCCATCGAAATTGGTCTAAGGCTAATAACTTACTATGTGGAACGTCAGCTGAAAAAACAAATAACAGGCCATTTATTAGCAATTCTACGCTACATAAAAGAAAAAACGTATGTAAGCCAGACAGAATGCAACACTGTAATAAAATTGAAGGACAGATAACACTATGTAGGTTAAGGTTAAAAAAATAAGTTTGAGAATATATAATATCGAACAATAATGACGTAACGTAGCTACGCTGTTGATACTACACAAAAGCAATTTCCTGGCCCTCTTTCTTGTTACGTTACCATGACAACCGATATGAGCTTAGTCTTGTCAACAATGCACGAGTCCACTCTAGTTGTTTGAAGAATATTTTTTCTTAAATATCTTCAATTACATTTTTATTATATAAAAGCAATTATATATAATAATTTATATTAAATAGTAATAATAAATAATAATAATAATGATTCATAAACATACGACCAAAGATCATTGCATACGACATCTTGTGAAATTTGAAACTCGAGTTGCCAACCGATAATGTAAATTAGAAAAATTTATAAATTTTAATAACTAATAAACTGTTTATAATGGAATTGATAATATAAAAGTTAATAATTTAAATATTTATAAAGAAAAAATATATATGATAAAATGTAAAAACATTAATGTCCTTGAAATGATCCAATCGCGGCACCGAATAATTTCATTAACTTTTTATTTTAATTAGTTAAATTCCAAAATTAAATTTTGAATAAATATTTTTTTTCTGTTTAAAAATTTAAATTCTCGTTTTTAATGAAGAGTTTTTTTAACTTATAAATTTATAATGTTGTTCACTCTTAAAACACTTTCACTTTCTAAATATACGAAATTAACTGGATAATTGAAAATGTTTGTTTATTCACAATTGAACCAATTAAAACAAAATTAAGTTAATTACGCACATTTTATTTTCGACCAATCAGAAGTGATAGGAATTATTCGAAAACTTCATTAAAAATTAATTTGGCGTTTATTCGCATTAATCGTTTTTATAATCATTGCATTTAAAATATAAAAAAAATATTTGTCGTCTGTCGTTTCATTAAAAAGAAAAAAAATGTCGAAATAACTTTGTATCTCGTTTGATTTCAAAATACGTTTGGTCTGTGTATGTCACAACAATAGAAATGAATGCAAATCATGCAATTGTATTAATATTTTACGCTTCGAGTATGTTATTAATTATTATTATTCGAATAACTAGCTATAAGTTTATATAAGTGATGCTTAAAGAAAAAAAAAAAAAACAGTTGGCATCAGTAATAAAAAAAACAAGATGGTGACGCTTCGTGACGAAATACGTTTGGCTGCCGGAGAAAATCGAAAAGGTGAATGGATTTTTACGATATACAATTCTTTAGATCAAAAGTTTCAAGGGCAGTTCCAAATTTAGTATGGAATCGATCATTATTTATATTTACTATCTTTAATTTTCGCAGATATCATCTTTAGTTTAAAGTTCGTCTGATATAAATTTATAAATAGAGATTATTCTTAATATTTGTTACTAAATTTGGAATTATCTTTGTCAAGTGTTGATTTTATTTATTTATTACACATTAAACCTTTTGTATACTTTAAATTCTACCTAATTTTAATTCCCTAAGTCTGCATTTATCAATACAAACAGTGCAAGCCTTCTACATTATCATTTTATTATTAAATTAATAATTTTAAAATGACAAATTTGCTAAAATAAACTCGTTCTAAGTAAACTTTCACCATTTAAACTTTCAATATTCAGAAACTTTTTTTTTCTTGAAACTTTACACCTGATACTCTTCTCAAGTTTGATTTATAACAAACAGTGTCAGATTCATTCATATCAACAATATCCAGATTAAAAATTAAATTTCGAGTTACATATTTTAAAAAACGTAGTAAAAAAACTGAAGTAATAAATGCGTGCGTTATCGCCATATAAATCTCTCGAACACGTTCCCATCAACCTAAACTCAATCGGTAATTCAAACATGGCCGACAACAATCGCAAGCCTTTACGGCGTCGAAAATTTCTGCGTTTGCCAACTGGAACGAGCCCAAGCACGTTACTAAATAAGCTACACGTGCACTCCACGTGACTCTTTAACGTGTATTTCAGTAACCAGACATTACAACACTTCCTGCAAGTGATGTCAGCGCGTATATATGTCACATGTCATAAAGAATTCAAAAGGGCCATGCCCCGATGGTTCCTTGTCCTCTCCTAAACCGGCAGAAACAAAAAAATAATAATAAACAATTATCGAAAGTGCAACAGCAAACTTTCAAGGTCATCAAACGAATTTCGCACACGCTGATGCATATTAATAAGGCGAAGTAGCGAGCGTTTTATAACAGGTTATTATTATTTATCTGCATCATTTATCTATTAAAAATTCGCTTACTCGTTTCGAATAATATAATGCAATGTACTTACTATTTGGGAGAGTTATTTATTATTTTTTTTTTAGAAAACTTCTGCAGCGTCTCAACTCTTAGAAGGCAAGCTAGTAAATGTCACGAGACTGCAACACACAAACATTAACGTACAGCCGGCTTGCGATTTCGTGCGCATCCACATTCGCGCATTTTTCTTCGACGGGCTTTGGAATCGATACATTTATCATTCGACTTCCTCTCGACGAAGATCACGTCTTTATTGCATTTCTATAACGCTCTTTAAACGCGTTTGCGCTCGATATAAATTCAAGTTCAACGACTCCGTTTTTAATTCCCTACCGTCCCCCTCGTAAAACAATAATAAAAAAGCAAAATAATCACCAACCTATCCGTCAACAATTAGCGCCATCTAGAATTTAAATTTTTTCGATGCGTGACGTCATCACGACTTTTTTGAGAGAGACGAGTTCGCGATTCACCGATTTTCTTTTACTTATCGCATTTCGTGACTTCTTCCCGGTTGAAAGTTTTAAAGTGTTTTCGCAGACGACTAAAATGCAATTAATATTCCAGGCAGGATTTTTGGATATCCTGTTGTCTGGAAATTAATGAAAATTAATAGTTCTGATTTCCCGTATTAGTAATTACTAATATGGGGATTTATTAAAGATTTAATTATTTTGTAGTTAGCGTCGTAATTATAATTAGATATATATGTATAAAGATGACCATCTAAAATAAAGAAAACTGGAAATTTAAGTTGAATCTTTATGAAGATCGTACAAAGTGTGATAATTAATTATAAAAATAACAGTCGTGTAATAAACATGATGATTAATGCTATAGATGCTATATATAAAATTTTAAGCAAATTAATAGTTCTGATTTCCCGAATTAGTAATTACTAATATGGGGATTTATTAAAGATTTAATTATTTTATAATTAGCGTCGTAATTATAATTAGATATATATGTATAAAGATGACCATCTAAAATAAAGAAAACTGGAAATTTAAGTTGAATCTTTATGAAGATCGTACAAAGTGTGATAATTAATTATAAAAATAACAGTCGTGTAATAAACATGATGATTAATGCTATAGATGCTATATATAAAATTTTAAATAAAAACAATTATAAATCAATAACTATTTGTACAGTCAACTATAAACGAACCTTAAAAACATCGTATTTATAAATCCGAATTAGTTAAATTTAATGATTAATAAGTCTTCAGTTTAATTTCGTATTTTAATAATTCAACTATAATCTGGAAAAATAATTAATTTCGAAGCTAAACAACAGATGGCGAGAGCGTCAATCTGAATTTATTTTATTTAAATTTATTGTATTTAATTAATTTCGAATTTAGCCACAAGGGTGTGTTTTATGTTTGTTTATGAACCAACGAGATATATGAACATTTATATAATCAAGACTTTTTTTTTATTTAAGAAAAATTAATAATTACATAATAATTATTTTAAATTTATTATTTATAGAAATTAGTAAATTTAAATAGATAATCGTAGTAAATTTTGAAAAATATTTGAATATTCATTACTATCAATCATCTTTGTATATTTTTCAACGATTTTTTGAGACGGCAAATTTCATTGGATGAGAATCCTTACGAATGGTATTTGATATTTAAATTATTTCTTATGATTTATATATATATATTTATTTCACTTATTATAAATTAATTCTTACGATAACAAATATTTTATAAGTTAAAGTTCTGTACATTATATTTTTTAAAATTATTATATTACTGCTGCCATCTACCGACATTATTCAGCATTAAAAAATAGCTGAATTATTTTTCGGATATTTTAATCGAAACATTTCAATTATTTTATTTATATTAATTAAAAATTTAAATAATGTGAAGAGAATCAGTTTGGTTTAATATTAAGGCTACACTAATATTTAAAAAGATTTAGCCTATATACATATGTATTAGCTTTAATTTGTTGATAGATTTGCTAACCAACCGATTTTCTGGCTTTTCAAAAGGATCACCATCATTTCAACGTAGGTCTTTATGTTTGTATCATGCAGCTTCTCTGCTTTCAAATATTTTAATATTAAAAAGTCATTCAAAATACTATATGACAGGTACAGTTTTACATTAGCGCCATATTAATGGAAATAGTACCGATCGAAAGATGACGACGAGTAGAGAAAACTTTCCAAAAGAACTGCACTTCTATCTAGTGCTGGCGTTAAGAAAATGAATTATGAATATTTCTCCATATGTAGTACCTAAACCGGTGCACGCCGCCATTTTGAAAACTTGTCGTTAAAGCAGCAGGAAGGCAAAACTTCAGTTTCAATACTTTAATCACCTTTTTTAAGAAACTATACATTAGAGAATTAAAGATCGCCCCCACCGACTGATGTTTAACGTACGAATCAACAATTCCGTTATGTTAAAAATTCATTCCAAAAATTTACTATATCTTGGATTTCAAAATGGCGGCGCGCGGTTTAGGCACTATATGAGGAGAAGTACTTAATTTCATAATTTATTTTCTCGACGTCTGCTCCAGACAAGTGTAATCCTTTTGGAACGTTCTCTCTGCTCGTCGTTATCGGCATTATTTTCATTCATAATGCGCTAATGTATAACTACTCAATATTCAGATCTGAACATTGAAGCGAAATAATTGTTTATAAATTCCGGGTTGAAATAAAATTACAGTAGTCTCATCAGAATGCTTTTCTATAAAAAGTAAATTTTAATATTTTCGTTTTATATTTATGCAGTAAATCGATAGTTTATCTGGGTTTTGAGTAGTTATTGTATCATATCGAAAATCATCACGAATTGGTTCTTATGAAGATTCTTGACAGATAATTATATATTTTTATTGTTTTCAGTACTCGACGTTTTGGCGTAACAGTCGCTGCTTAAAACACGTGGTTTGATTATAGAGTACAACTCGTGTTTGGTTTATTTTTATTAATGGTATGTAAAATTCGTTTCGAGTAATATTTATTATGATTTTGAAATTACGAATAAATTGATCTCATATGATTAATAAGATGAAAAAAATAAATAAATTTTTAGCATTTATTGAAATTGGTAATACTAGACAGCATTTTATCGCTGTTGATCAGATACTTTATATCATCAGAAATGGCAAAAAAAATTACAACCTTGACTATAGAAATATGTATTATGTTCAACCGGATATGCTTTATTAGTATCAAAGAGAAAAACAAGCACTTTATTGGTTATTTAGTAGTATCGCTTTTGCGAAAATGAAACCATTATAAAGCTAAAAAATATTTTGGTTTTGTTTTATATATACTGTATATGTATTTTAAATATATAGTATATTTTTTATCTTCATACAATGGCTGAAATCAAGCACATTACTTTTACAATTAAGAACGTTTTTGTTATTGTTTTATTGATAAAGTAGTTCATCATTTTATTTTAAATATTGTGTTTATATATTATATTCGTACTTAATACAAAGTATATTCTAGTGTGGGTTTTTCCTTACTGTGCATACTTTGCAGTACAGTAGAGTCTCCCTAATCCGACACATATGGTTCCGTGGCTGGTTGGATTTCAGAGATTTGTCGGATTATTGGATGTTTCAATGAAAAAAATGGAGTTTTACTCAAAAGAATATACTCCATTTATTAAGGCTTTCCTGTCACTACTCTTGCTGTTCAAATCTTCCACAAACCCCTCAATTTTATTCTGATTTTTTTAATGTCATAAATGGTAGATCGTCCAATACCATAAAATGAAGCCAAATCACTAAACTTTCCTCCAAAGTCAAGTTTCTTAATTATTTCTGCCTTTTCAATCACAGTCAATGTCTTGTGTTTTTGTTTTTCACTTTTTCTGATTTGTCATTATGTAAAGATAAAACAAACACCGATACAGTCAGTGCCGGATTTACCTATAGGCCGAGTCCTAGGGCCCTGCAATTCTATAGATCCCAAAACTATCAATCTGTTTTCAACTTTTGTAAACTTTTATTAAGAAAAAAAAAGGATTTTTATTGAAGTGCTAGATAAAAGGAAAATTTTAAAGGTTCCTTATAAGTTATAAGAAACCTTTAAAATTAGATATAGCTGATTTGAATATTTGTTCGTTATAACGAACAAAAATTCAAATCAGCTACATCTCGAGTGTAGGAAATTTGTTGCAAAAAATAAGGGTAAGACATGAAAGTAGGACAAGACAAAGACAAAGATAGCTGTCCAACATGAGGATATGATTAATTCTGTAAAAATTTAACTTTCTATTTACCATTCAGTAAAAATGGTCTCTCAACTTGATAATCTAGGATAAATTTTTAAATCATCAAGTATTTCAAGATAGAATTTATAAAAATCCTTATGTGAATAAGTCAAATAAAATTAATTTCAGAGATGATTATTATTTTTAGGGGCCCCAAAGCCTTGCTCATTCTAGGGTCCACAAGAATGCAAATCTGGCTCTGGATATAGTATTTTACAAAACACTGTTTTGCAGTAATCAGTATACTGAACTTAAAAATTTGTCTAATTATAAGCCTGAGCAATGAATGAATAGCAACTGACAATTTATTTATATCAGTTTCTGTTTCTTGCACATCAACAAGTTGTGACAAATTTCATGTGGGTGGTACGACAGTTTGCAGAGTGTCGGACTATAGAGACTCATCTGTATTAGATTTTGAGATAGTTATCAAATATAATTTTTTTTATAGGCAAGAATATACTTTACCATACCTATGTATGCTAAATAGATAATAACTCTTATAAATAACAACACAAAATCATCAAAATATAAGTTCTGGTGATTTGTTAGAATACTGTGGTATACAAGCACAAACATTCTATCTCATGGAAGAATTTGCATTCAAAGCTTTATCTATGCATGCAGGGGTGGATTTAGGCATGGTCTTTATGGGTTGCAGCCTAGGGCCCCGTTCGCAGTCAAAAAAAATAAAAATAATTTAAATTAAAAATTTAAGAAAAAATAAATTAACAAAATTTTTTCGTACTTAATGTTTAAATCATTGGTTTGCAACACTATTGGATTTGAATAAAATATCAAATATCAATGTTTTAATGACAGTAAATAGTAAATACGACTCTCAGTAGCCTGTAAAATCAAAATATACTTTGTTATTTGTCAGTTATGCAAATAATGTGGCAATGTCGGAATAGTAGCCGGTAAAATCAAAATATACTTTGTTATTTGTCAGTTATGCAAATAATGTGGCAATGTCGGAATGGGAGTGCAAGTCTAGCTCCTCTAAAACATGTTCGTTTAGTGGAGCTCTCACTGTTAGGATAATTAGGGTTAATTTAATAGGCCTCCAAACAGTGTTAGCACAGGGCCCCGAAGTTAACCATCCACCTCTGTATGCATGTAGTTTTATAGTATTGGTGTGCTCATGCTCCAGATAAAGTATAACCTTGCTGATTATCCTTTAATTGGTGAATATTTGTGAATGCTAATAATTGCTTATTGGCATGGAATTTATTTATATGTTACTGTTTAGTATTCCATTGGGTGGCTAAAGATATACAATACACTCAAACCTGTTTATATGCGGTCCTTTTTTGTGCGGCGCATAAAAAATTTCCATCAAATGCATATTTTGAATAAAAATTAATTAAAAAATGTAATTTAAAAAGAAAACAACAGAAGGCTGTCAAAATAACATGCAAATTAAAAAGAATCCAACACATGGCCCACCCGATATTACTGTACTTGTACATATTGTACCATCTAGTAACAGTCGTTGATAACCGTCCTGTGATTAACGTAGATACCTCTTGATCGAAAAATGTTCTGGTGTGTAAATTCAATTTGTCCTTGTTTGGAAAACCAATTTTTAGCTACATCGTGAGGTTTTTGAGGTTTTGAATTACATATTTTCTATGTGGGACTGTTTTTATGCGGTCCCTAATTATTGCATTAAAAAATTTTTTAAATGTGTTGCAAACATTATATTTTATAGCTGCTTACGAAGTTTCAGGATATTTTTTTTATGCGGTCCCTATCTCCCACACAAAAACAGGTTTGAGTGTAACTAAGTGAGAGCATACGAATATTCAAACTATCAGAATGTTGCATTCAATGTGAATGCAATGTTATCACTGTACATTAGTGAATGATAGTACTCACACTACATTTCTGCAATTATTTAATAGAATGATATTAGAAATTAAATAATTATGAGTTAATTTTATATGGAATAGAATCACTGTCTTATTTATGAAATAATAAGATTAATAATGTGAATCATTTAATTCCAAAAGTTCTGAAAAAATGCATTCAGATCCAATAATAATTAATAAAAATTATCAATCTTTTGTGTTGTTCAAATTTTTGATTATTTGAAAATCTCGCAATCCACGTTACATCAGATAATCAAAAGATTTGCCTCCCACCGACTGATGTTTAAAACATGAATTGACAATTCTGTTGTGTTAAAGATTCATTCTAAAATCTACTATATCTTGGATTTCAAAGCATGTTTTCAAAATGGTGACACACACTGGTTTAGGCACTATGTGTGGAGAAATACTTAATTTCATAGTTTTATTTAATTATTAGTTATTAAAATAATGATCTAAAAGTTTTCATTAGTGTTATTTAATATGATGATACAATTTTTGTGTTTTTATAGATGCTTGCAATAAAATTCCCGAAGTTTTGAAGTGAACTTATCAAGCCTGTTCAAAACATCTTCAAGGAAATATTTTTATGCATAAACTCAATTAAAATCTTTTCTGAGATGTCATTTCAGTCTTAGGTGAGTATATGAGATGCATAATTTTTTTATAATTATAATATACAGATAGTCTTCAACTTACGATGGGGTTTGATTTCGAACACTACTGTTGGAAGTCAAAAATGCCCAAAATTTATGGATTTCTCATTTCTAAGGCTTACTAGGACATTATACATTATCTTAATAAACATGAACACAAAATTACAAGAATCATACACAAAAAAGGATGCTTTCTGTATATCCTATGATTGAGTCAGGGACTCGATCCTATTGAATTCCATTAACTAATCACAGAATTAACAGATTTCATCATCATCATAACTACAAATAATTGTGAGTTAACTGTATTTCACAACAGTAGATTAAACATATCGAAATATATTCATCATTCTAATTATTTTTATTCAATGCATAAAAATCAAATAATAGATAATAAAGTATTTGTGAACAATGTTTTTTCTTGTATTTTATTTAAATTTCAATTAAAAATTATAGAAAAAAATAAACTATAAATATGTGAAACCACTCTTAGTTCTATATACATAAGTACACTCAGCAACAAAAAGCAGATATATTTTATTTTATATTAAAAATAAGATAGTTCTAGTCCAAAGATACAACCGAAACAAAATGATTGTTAGTACTTGAAATACAGTTTATTTTTGCATTTAATTTAAATGCACACTTCTCTTGGATCTGATGTGAAGGTTGTTGCACATAATGTGCATATGCTAGCAGCTGCCTTCACTAAAAGTAACATTACTAAAATTAAAAAAATTTGAAGAGCTACAATTCAGTAAGTGAATTTGATAGAGGTATGATTCTTTGGGGAAATTTTTTCAATATGTTATAATCTATTGATCCCTGCTAATTTCATGGGGTGGGTAATTTTGCAGAGATTTTGTACTGTTGATATTTTTATAGGTTTTATAAAATATTTTAAAAAACTTTTTATTTTGATATCAATTTTATCTATTCTCATCATCATCAAAGCATTCACATCTCTATGCAAATTGTAATATTTAAGAAAAATTGTGTGAATTATTTGAAGGAAATCATGAGTGGATTGCATTTAATAATTTGTCTTATGTCAATTTTTGTCTTTATCAAAATAATAATCAAATTCAATTATATTTCACATAATGCAAAATTTTAAAATGTAATTTTCTAAAAGTGTTATATCACTAAGGTCTGTGGGTGGCTGAGGATTTTTGCAGAATAAGATAAACTAGCCACTAACCTTTTCTTATATACTTCATATAAGCAGTTAACATCATATGATATCATTGGCTTGCTGATGAATGGTTACAAAGGCTTCAAAGTCTTTCTGCTTTAGTGCATCATATACATATCACAACATGGCCATCTAAACTTAACCATGTATTACAACACACAATATGACAGCACTAATAACAATTGTTTTATTTGCTCATTTTAATCATTATCTTATCATTAGTTGCAAATAATTTTCTTTGACAATATAACTTGGTTATAGGATTAAAAAGAAATTTATAAAATTCGAACTTTTCCTCATGATGAAGCTTGTCGAGGCCTAACTACATTATATACATGCCATCATCTATTGGGAAATTTATAAAATTTCACCAGTACAGTAAGACCCTGTTTAACGTGGGGGCATGTGTTCGAAGGAAACAAAGCGCTAAATGAAACAGCGTTAAACAAGGTCATTTTAACATGTAAATAATGAGGATAGGTGAAACAGGACAGTGAAAATAACAAATATATATGTAGCATTTTTTAAATTTTATTTTGTAACATGTATTATTACTATTATATTACATTAATTATAGTATTTTTTTATTCTAATATTGATTTGTATTCATAAATCGTTCATGAAAAATTCTTAAAATTAGAAAATAAAAAGTTTTTTGAACAAAAAGCAGTAATCAGATTGCAGTAAACTATAAACAACTCAAAAAGAGAAAGAAAAAGGTTCTAACTTCAAGGAAGTATAATTAAAAGTGGCAGCATTCAGGTTAAAACTAAAATGAGATAATTGTTATTTTTGTTATTGTAAAATAAAATTGATGACCGATCATAAATATGAATTCTGATCACAGCAGACTTTCGTATGTACTGCACTGCATTGCACTGATATCAAATGCATTGTGAGATGGCATAGGAGTATCAATGAAATAAATTCCTGCGATTTCAGATTTATGTAAGAACGATTTGAAAAACCACACCAAAGTGAATCAATAAAAATATAGAATTCGAAAAAACCATGTTATATCGAAACAGCGTTAAATGGAGCAGCGTTAAGCGGGGTCTTACTATACTTAGTTTTTGATAATTTTTCTATTAACTAAATCTCGGTGAATTTGAACACATTGGCCGTAAATTGTTTAAAAATAAAAAAAAAACACATAGAATTGTAACTACTATAAATGTTAACTTTATTTTTTTTCTGAAAAATGGATTTAAACCACTTTCAAAATAAATGGCTTATTTATTTATTTATCACTTTATAATAAATTGTATGATGAAATATTATTTAATTATTTTATATTGTCAATTCTGCATCACTGTAAATCATGCTGCTTGCTCAACATTCCCTAGCTGTATTTGTATTAGTACATAATGTTTGATGTTTCAATCAGATATAAATAGATATAAAACTAATACAGCATTACGCAGAAAGAATCTTTTATTTCAGAAAAGTATTCGACCACTGTTAACTGATCTACATCAGCTTAAGACTTAAGTTGATATAAACCAGTTGATGATGGTTGAAAATGTTTCTTTTCTGAAATAAAAGATTTTTCTGCTTAGTGCTATGCCATTTTTATATACATTTATAAGTGGTAGAATATCTATGATTGCAGATATAAATAAATTAATTAATTAAATATAAAAAAAATAATGTACATCTGCCTTTTAAATCTTTGTTGTGTTTGTTTGTTTTATGTAGTTAGGTCTCCTAATTTATAAGTGGTAGAATATCTATGACTGCAGATATAAATAAATTAATTAATTAAATATAAAAAAAAATGTACATCTGCCTTTTAAATCTTTGTTGTGTTTGTTTGTTTTATGTAGTTAGGTCTCCTGCTCTAGTATAGCAGGGTTAGTCAGATTGTAACAGGTGAAGAAGATGTCAAGAGCATTGAAAATGTTACTGAATAAAAATATTTTGATTGCTAAAGGACTCTTGAGTAATATTTTACTTGTAGTTTGTTTGGTGCAGTCTAATTGAATGTTTACTTAAAAAATAATAGTAATAAATACTTCAATTAGTCTTAAATAAATAATAGTTTGAGATAATTATATGAAACAGTAAATACACCAAGATTATATTTCTGAATACTTTAAGGTGATTAAGTTTCCATAAATTACTGTTGTGTTTACTGTCTGTCCAGCTTAGCCATGACCATCGATGCAAGTACACATGCTCTAACTGAACGAGTCCAGTGACAAAATAGGGATGACAGCTTTGCACATGGATGTTTTCAAAATAAGATGATTAAGTTTCCATAAATTACTGTTGTGTTTACTGTCTGTTCAGCTTAGCCGTGACCATCACATGCTCAAGCACATGCTCTAACTGAACGAGCCCAGTGACAAAATAGGGATGACAGCTTTGCACATGGATGTTTTCAAATGCAAAAACTGAAGTTGAATGGAAGTTTATTGTAATGTCGAATGCTAAATGATTAGATATAAAAAGGTAAGCGAAAACACTAAGAGGAAAAATAACAGAATATGCTAAGAAAAGTAAATCAAAGCCAAAATCATTCCCACCCGTCATTATACTGATTGCAACTCTCCCTTTTGCATTTGGACTCATCCACCTTAGTTAGGTGCGGCTTTCGTGGATGGACAAAAAAAATATTTATCGCTTTCATTTTTTATAAAAAAAAGTTTATTGACTACTTTTTTGGAATTTGCATTTTTTAAAATGTTTTATATGATTAAAATATTGGAGCTTTTAATTATTATATATAAAATAGTAGTCCAATAAATGTATTGAATGTCAAACTATCAGGTACTACAAAATACTTTAATTAATAAATTTGTATTAATTTAAATGGTAATTATTTTAAATTTATAATTATTTCTAATGTGTCTACTTAAATATATACTGAAAAATATTACAAAAAAAGCATACTTCTATAAAATTCAGATGTCTATGCCAGACATTCAAACATTCAGCCCACTCTACTACAGTACAATTTTTAATAATAATGTATATATATAATTATACAGTATAATATATATAATTATAAACAGAGTTTTAACTAAACCCTCAATAATTCAAAGATAAAAATTTTGTTTTATAAGTAAACATTTGACAAATTTAGATACATTCTGTAAAGAAAATATAATAAATTAAACAATTATTATTGTTGTGTCAACAATTGAAAAAGCAACCAACATGAATGTTTCGAGTATAGCCCTTTCAATAATGTATTCCTTCTCTTAAGTCAGGACTTCCCAAAGTGCAGCCTGCAAACCCTAGAAATGCGGCCTGTGATGTCAGATCATCCACGATCTTGAATTCATAGAGATAAAATTTATTTATTTTTTGTAAAAATGTAAATTATCATATAATTAAAAATTGTTCAGTTAAAAAAATACATATATAAGTGCTTCCAAATATGTTTTCATTATTTGGAAGCTTATATATACAAGAAAACTCTTTTAATCATGAATATTAATAAGTTCAAATTGAGATAAAAATTAACTGATGAACATTTACAAGCGGTGTTAAGAATACATTCAACAGATTTAGAGCAAAGGCTCAATGATATTATTAAAAGAACACAACAACTACACAAATCACTCACATCAGATTGATGAATTTTTTCTTTTTTTATTCAAAATAATTTAGTTATTTTTGTTTAATTATTTTTGAAATGTGCTATTTTAAACAGTTTGTAATAAAAAGAGGATTATTGTCATAAATAAAGAATGATTATGCTATAAAATTAGTGTCTAACTTTTTATCGATTTGAAAGTATTTTTCCATAAAACTTTTTTTGGCCGGCCAAATATTTTGAAATTTGCAATTTGGCCCACCTAGGCAAAACTTTGGGAACACTTGCCTTAAGTGGTCCTCAGTAAGAATTGAATTTGACATCCGTAGTTTATACAGTAATCAATAATTGAACATATTAGTTATCTAGCATCTAAGATAAATATCCCTGATGACGATGATTCAACATTTGTTTTACTGGTAATTTGTTTTTTGTTGAAAATTGTTAAATTAATATTTGATAAGTTAACATAATCATTCAAAGCAATTTTACATTTATTTTTTTATAAAAAAATAAATCAGCAATAAACATAAATTTACTTGATTTTTTTTAAAGAAAAATGAAACCCAAATCAAGGAAGAGAAAACAAGTTAACAAAGAAGGTAGTGATAAACAAGCTAAAAGTGAAAAAAGGTAAAAAGTTTGTAAACCAATCAATTTATATTTTGAAAAATATTTTCATCATTATTTGACCAAGTGTAATTATATTTTTCTTTATTTATAAATTTCATTTAGTATTAAAATAATAAGATATTTTATTTTTAAAAATCAGCTGTTGAAAAATCAATTGTTACATTAGTCATTTCTTGCACAATGAAATCCAATTATGATAAATTATTGTCACGGAATGCCTACAAATGTATAATCTGTTTTCTTCGTATTGTTTCTTAATTTATGGAGATATTTCAACATATTTTAATGATTTAATAAAGTTTAAATATTTTATTTTATAATTCTTCAAATTTAAAAGTTGAAAAATTATAGTTTGTAAGCCGTACAAAGTCATAACTTTTTTAAAAAGTTTTATATTTCTTGTATAATGAACTTTATTCTGTTTTATTTGAACTGAATTATTTTTGTGATAAATAATATCAGAAATTTTTTCAATCAGTATTGCGAAAGGAGAAGCCGTACAGTTATCACTCTGAAGCCATAACTATGCACTGCTGCATGTATTCGACAATACGTCATATGTCACAAATTCTGTTAAATAGAATGGATAGGTCAGCTGTTCACTCATTTGCTCGAAATCATTCTGCTTTGTCAAGATGATTCCGTTACTTTTTTTTGCATACATTGTTGCCGTCAAAGTTTTCAAGAAATCTTCTCCAAATGGAAAGATTACAGTATATTTAGGAAAGCGTGATTTTGGAGATTATGGAGATTTCTGTGAACCCGTAGATGGTGTCGTACTAGTTGATACCAGTTATCTGAAAGGTCGTAAAGTTTATGGTCAGATTGTAACAACTTTCAGATATGGCAGAGAAGAAGATGAAGTTATGGGATTGCATTTCAGTCGACAATTGTACCTTGCCATGGAGGAAATTTATCCAAAGAAGACTAAGGATGATGTGAGTTCTGACTTACAGAAACGTCTGTTACGAAAACTGGGACCCGAAGCAGTACCATTTTATTTTGAATTACCTCAGAATGCTCCACCTTCAGTAACCTTACAGCCAAGTCCAGATGATCAAGGTAAACCATTAGGTTTGGAATATGAATTAAAATTATATGTTGCCGACAATGAGGAAGATAAACCTCACAAACGTAATTCGGTCAACATGGCCATTAGAAAACTCCAATACATAAAATCTCCTAAGAGTAACAAGCAGCCAAGTGCTGCTGTTGGAAAGAGTTTCGTACTGAGTCCCGGTAGATTACAATTAGAAGTTACATTAGATAAAGAAATTTATATTCATGGTGATAAAGTTAACGTTCATGTGAGTGTTTCTAATTATTCAAAAAAGACTGTGAAATGCATTAAGGTATCTATAGTTCAAAATACTGAAGTAACCATAGTTAATGGTCATTACAGCAAGACAGTTGCAAGCATCGATTCTAAGGAAGGTTGTCCCATCATTCCTGGTGCGAGTTTAAACAAAATATATTATCTGTTACCATTAGCTGCTAACAATAAGGATAAAAGAGGCATTGCACTTGATGGAATGTTGAAAGAGGGTGATACAAACTTGGCATCTTCAACAATGTCCAGTGGAGACAATCTTGGAATCATCATCTCTTATATCGTTAGAGTAAGGTTATATTTGGGAGCATTAGGGGGAGAACTCACTGCCGATGTTCCTTTCAAGTTATCAAATATTGGACCCGACTTGAGTATTCCAGAAAAAATAATAAAAGAAAAACCAAAGAAGCCACTTCTTAGAGAAATGAGTACCGATTTGATTTTTGAAGACTTTGCAAGACGTAGGCAATTTAGTGAAGATTTAGAATAATAATAATTTAGTACAGAGCTTAGTTTCTTTGAAAAATTAGATGAAATTTCTAATATTCAATAGAATTTAAATAAGTTTGTATCTTAAAAATGTCGAAGAAATCTGTATCATATTCTTGTTTGATAACTGTAGTAATAAAAATTTATCATAAACATTTCTCATTTTTTTATGTTGACATTAATAAAACTATCTGAAAAATACAGTAGATTCCCAGTTTTACGAACTCATACACAACCTAAAAAAGTCCATAAAATTGAAATTTTTGTAAATGGGAATGGCATTAATTAACATTAGGGACTTTTTGGAACCAACTAAATAACCAAACTAATACAGCCTAACTTCCCCGGGCAGTTAGGGGAAGTTTGGCTGTATTAGTTTGGTTATTTCGTAAAAAGGATTAATCCCCTGATCAGTGTGTTGTTATGAAGTTTACCAACTAAATAGTTTGTAAAAAACATGCACAGTAGTTTGTAAAAATGCAAGTCCAAATAAATTGATTAATTTTTTTTTTACTTATTCCATTAAATAGTGCATCACCATCGTACTATAAGAAGATAAACTAAATTAGTTTTGTATTCATGCATTTAAACTTACTCTCATTGCTGAATTTTCTATTAATATAAATGAAACCATCATTTCAAAAGGTAATTAACTATTTAAACAACACTATTTAAACAAGATTTTGAAAAATTTAATCAGATTTATGCAAAAATGTTTGATATTTTCATTTTATTGAACTATTTTGGATTATAACGATATAATTAATTTAACACATTTTATCAGGGTTACAGAGTCGGATGGCGATGATCCAACTTGACTCTACCTTTTAAAAAATATCCAACTCTGACTCCCTAAAATTTGTAAGGTCTGACTCCGACTCCTGACAGTTCAAAAATCTGATTTTGACTCCACCCAAAAACCTTCGACTCTACAACCCAGAATGAGATGAAAAATAATCCAACTCAGACTCCACCTTTTAAAAAAAATCCAACTCTTGACTCTGGGCAGTTTGAAATTCCAACTTAACTCTACTGAAAAACCTCCAATTCCCGACTCTGCAACCCTGCCTTTTATCATATATATAGTGTATATATATTGTAATCTTGTAATTTCCCAATTTTTGATATTTATCAGCCATGAAAATATATGATGAACATATGAAAGTTAAATTTAAATACAGGCATACAGGTAGGCTGCAATTAGTGCGAGTTCGAATAATGCGATTTCGATTAGTGCGACTTATAAAAATGATACATTTTTCAGTTAGTGTGAGCAAATATTCAATTAATGTGAGTTGTAAGCACGAGCAAATATTCGATTAATGAGAGTTTATACCGTTTTTCAGTTAGTGCGAGCAAATATTCGTTTAATGCGAGTCACCGTTTTTCAGTTAGTGCGAGCAAATATTCGATTAATGTGAGTTGCATCGTTTTTCAGTTAGTGCGAGCAAATATTCGATTAATGCCAGTTGTAAGCATAGACCAGTGAGTTCGAATAATGCGATATTCAATTAGTGCGACTTATAAAAATGATACATTCGAATAATGCGATATTCGATTAGTGCGACTTATAAAAATGATACCGTTTAATTTCGATTAGTGCGACTTATAAAATTGATACCATTTTTCAGTTAGTGTGAGTTTGAATAATGCGATATTCAATTAGTGCAACTTATAAAAATGATACCGTTTCGAGCAAATATTCGATTAATGCGAGTTGTAAGTATAGACCAGTCTTACTAACAAAGGTCTGTGATTAATGCGAATTGTAAGCATAGACCAGTCTTACTAACAAAGATCCGTCCCCTTTTACAACTTATAAAAATGATACCGTTTTTCACTTAGTGCGAGCAAATATTCGACTTTTAAAATTGATACCATTTTTCAGTTAGTGCGAGCAAATATTCGATTAATGAGCTTAGACCAGTCTTACTAACAAAGCTCCGCCTCCTTTTATAATGTTAATTTTCGGTTAGTAAAACCGGACGAGGAGCCGTCCAAGAACAGTCACTTGGCATAATTTTGAAATTGAATTAATTAATTGTCGACCATTGAGTATTTTTTCCAAACATTCAGTTCTTAGATAAAAAAAATACGTTTTTATTCTTCAATAGAAGAATATAAATAGAAAAAAAAGAGTGTTTTTATTCATAAATTTTTTCGAGTATGTGTTAAGGAATGATTGTTTTGTAGTGGGTTAGATTACAGATTTTGTAAAGAGAGCAGAAGATATACAAACTTTAAATGTAGAAAAAAGTTCAGAAAGTGAAGTTGATATTGTTAAAAAAAAAAAATGTAAAAAGTTCAGAAAATGAAGTTGATATTGTTAAAAAAAAAGAAACATTCCTGTTTTAATTGAACCATGGTAAGGAAGATATAATTATTAAATGAATGTTACATAAGCTGTAACTTTTTCCCTTTTCTTTTTGTTTTACATATAGTAGAGCATCGACGATCCAAACTAATTGAGACCAAGGGTAGTTCGGATAGATGATTTTTTCAGATAATCAAACTGATAGAAAAATAAGAACAAACACAATGTAAAAAATACAAAACAAATTTCAAATGCATATGTTTTATTGTTTACATATGTTATTCTGCCATGTTAATACAGATGTAGAACTTTTGTTGTCTATTTATTTGTTTTCTATTTATTTGTATTATTATTATTATTATATTAAATATATTAATTAGATATATATACAGTAGTTTAATTGTTGATTGTTTCCGCATACAGTCACCACGCATAACATCTAAGCTTCTGTTATGCGTGTTGACTGGCAGAGACCTGTTGCATATCACAATTGAAAATTACATTCGGATAAGTGATGTTCCGGTTAATCGATGTTCAGATAATTGATGCTCTACTGTATATTGTTTTTTGGGTCTTACAAATATATTTTTTTTTCTGTATGTTTATGTTATTAATATTCTTAATAAAAATTAAGTTTCTTATATGGAATTAAAAAAAGTTATTTATTTTTAATTGGTTTTAGAACCTAACTCCCTTTTTTGTATTGGCTATAGGTCTCATATAATGCAGTTTCTCACAACATAGTGTTTTTTTAAGAACCTATCTACTGTGTTATACGAGGATTACTTGTATATGATTAGCAAGGGTGCTTGGTATTGCATGGGAATTTCAGATGTATGATACAATTTATGTGACAATTCTTCATGAAATGTCAGCACATAAGCTACATATTTTTGCTAGTAATAAAAAAAATTTTGATTAGTTTATGTGAATTTATAGGTCATATTAATGTGAATTAAACATAGTGTAAATATAATATGTTCAGAAATATCTGGAAAGATAGAATACAACTAAAGTATGTGTCTTCCATAGAGAAAGTAATCATTTTTAAAAGCTCTAAAGTTAGTTAAGTCTTAAGTTAGACAAAGAATTTCAACATACAATAGCAATAGCCAGAAATGTGTCTTTCATAATATACAATCTGTTATTAATCACAAATTTGATGACTTAAAATAAATATATATATATATATATATAAGTATTGATAACAACTTATATAACGGAAGGACACGTTTAATATAAAGAAAATACTGCAATATCACAAACTTTTTGCCTTTCAAAATTTATAGCATTGTTTTCTCAATCTAAGGAGAAATTCATGTATAACTCCCATATTTCTGGATTTCCTGGTTGCTGATCATGTATTATCATTTACATACAATGTTAAATTTTTGAATTACCTGAAATCTTTAAGTGAAAGTTGAAGTTTTTTTAATGCTTGTTTTCGACTCAGAAATGCTGTTGCTGCTCCAGCTTCTCCCTGAAATTTAATCAATATTTTAAAAGTTTTTATAAATATATCCTAAATTAATACAATAATATAGTTACAATTTCATCCTTATATAATAATTATGGCACATTTATCACAGTTATGATAACATCAATCAAAATCCTTATTATTAACAACTTAAAAAGTATTACAACTTAAGGTATAAGTTATATTTAGACTGCCTTTTTTTATTATTAATTATAATCTCTTCTAAAATCTGTATAAAAATTTAATTACTGACTAATTAATGAATCATTTCTATTCATCTTTTCATCATTTTTGCACTTTTTATTTTCTCTATTTATTTCTATTCTATTTATTTAGCAATTTCTTAAAAAATAATGTTCAGAGTTGATGGTTAATAATATATTGAAGCCAGACACAATGAGACAATAACTCTTTGAATGTCACATCATAACATTCAGAGGTAACCACTTCTTTGCAAGAATATGATATGGCAACCTTAAATAGATGATGCATATGAGACATGATATAGCTTGGAGAGCAATTGAGAAAGAATTCAATGGGATTCCATTGAATTCTTTCTCAACTGCTCTCAAAGTTTATTTTTTTTTATTGTTATTCTGTTAGTTTATTTTCAATAACAGCAATATTTTTTTTTCCATTAACTGCAATAATATTTTTCTCTTTAATATTTTTCTCAAATTTGTAAAATTACATCACTGATTCGATTCTCCCTCCATTTTTCTTATGGAAGGAGAATCAAATATACATGTATATGTACATCATGTGTTTGTGAAAGACAATCACATTGCTGGTTTCAAACAGATTGTCATTTAATCTCGTAAACAGTAGTATTTGAAAAGACTGACTCAAGAGTTTGCTGACCTGAGGGTTATAATTCTTCATGAATACCAATGAGAGTTAACCTCACATTTGACCCAGAAGTTAGAATTTACCTCAAATTAATTAACTCATTATTTAACTCATGATGGTGAATACAAGTGTTAGTCTTGAAAATTATTTGAGAGAGAAAATCTCACAAATATAATAATTAAATATATAATTGATGAATTCTGATATTTTAACAGGAATATGGTAAAGGTTTGTATAAAAGTGTCATTTTATGTTCATATAAATCAGTCTAAATATTGACTTGTGCCAGCTGAAAAAAGCATTGATCTAAAAAGTAGCCTAATGATTCATATAGTATTAATGAAATTCTTTTTAATGTTTACCATTATTAATGCATATTAAACTTTTATGAAGGAGTCAAAGATTTAAAAAGTGATGAATCAGAATCAAAGAATTTGTGTCAAACTCCACAGCCCTGAGCAATTTAATTTTAAAAGACATCATTACCTAATTGGGATTACTGATTCAATTGCAAACGATGTAAACGAGAATGTGAAACTTTTCATATATTGTGTAAATGAATGGCTTTTTCAAGGCTAAGTTATAATCTTCTAAGCATTTTCCTATACCAGATCTTTTTATGATTATTTTAGGGAAGATACCGTCTTTTATAAAAGAGATTGAACTTCTGGGATATGATCATGCTAGGGGTGCCCAATAGCTCACTAAATGTAATAGTAAAGCAGTTTCCTGTCCCCTATCCCAGTTATAAGTAATATTAATAAAAGCCATCTTTAAAATTAATTTTAGAAAACAAAATTTAACTTAGAAAATGTTTTTTGTCCTCGGGAAGACAAAGTGAAGTTGTAGTCCTTTTTAGTAATTTTTGATATTTTATCAACCTTCTATCTACGTTACCTTCGTTGTTTTCAAAGAAATCGAAAATCGATATGTTAAAAATTCACATCACCGAAATGCAAAATATTATAAGTCTGTTGCGCTAGATTCATCTAAAACATCATGCCTATATCGCGAATTTTACACTAAACAGACATTTATTTCTACTGGAAATTTTCGTTAATTAATAATCTCCTTATGGTCCTATGGATTTCTGCTAATTATATATGTATTTATATGCAAGCCATAATTATGCCATAGATTATTTTAATATTTTATTCAATATAAAATGATTTACCTTTTTCTTTACTTTCTTTGCCATGATTACATTAGCACGTTGTTGCTCTGTCTGAGCGATCAAGGCGCCATCCTCAGTTTGTTAAAAAAAAAAATTAATACACAATCAGTGTTATACATAAAACATTGAAAAGGTTTATTAATAATTATTGAAAGTATCTTGTGATTACTAAATTAAATATTTTTTGACAATTTAGCATTTTAAATATTTATACATAATTTTTCTCTTATTTGCTATGCTTACATATAACAATAGTATAACCAAAAGTCCAATTTCAACCATAAAATATATTTTTTGAGTGTGTATAGTGTATAATATATAATATCGATTTTCACCCAATGAATACTAAACGTTAGATCATATCAGTCCAAGGACCATCCACATTCTTGATAGGATTAACTGTTAGATGGAGATGAGGTTCAACGATTTGGCTAGGACAACTGAAGAATTCTTGGAGATGGGCTGGCGCATTCAGTCCAGCCCTTCAAGTAGATTCAAACGCATAATTACGCGGCTATCAGATAACTAATAAAATGCGGTAGTCAGCCGGATTAGCCAAACAGAATCGGATTAGATTAGCATTTAAATCTACAGTGTCTGGATCGAATCCGTGTCCTAGTCATTGGAAAATTTAATCGCGATGACCTGGACCGGTCTGTTAATCCGATCGGAAGTATAGCCGCATAATTAAGCGTTGACTTATCATCTGGAGAATCCGATTCATTTCTCACATATTTAATATTTTTCGATGCTTTCCACTCGATGAATACTAATCGGTCGGGCATTTCAATATCCACCACAGGTTGCCCATATTCCTGATGAGGTTTTTCTTTTGCAAATAGATGACGTCACTTTCCATTCTTTAATAATATTACAATTCTACGTAATGGTGCGAAACAAGTTCTTCCATAGCTGCCCATTCCTGCGAAGGGGTCAATCGGATTATGTATGATGGGATCGACAGACTAGCCAAATACTATGATAAACATTTCCAAGATACCTATGAATAATAAAAGGAGACTAGAGGGGCCATTTCACATTGACGATTACAGGCACTTTATTGGAGATTCATTTGCGGGATCTATATGTAATCAGGTCTATTTTTCTATGTAGTTTAATATCGCTTTTCATCCAGTGTGTATTAAACGGTGGGGCATTTCCATAACCACACTCTCTGTGGATCAGCCATCAGATATAGGATGGGGTTCAATGATCTAGGCCTGAACTTCTCATGAAAAATAGAAGGTATGGAATCTGAAAATTGAACCCAATCTTGCAAGATAGAAGCCCAGCAGCATTCCATCACGGTCATCCAAACGATAAATCTTGGTGAATTTGAATCAGATAGTTATTTTCGTTGAATTAAAGTTAATCTATTTTAAATTATTGTTATGATTTTTAAAGTCAGCCTGATTGGCCGCGTAGAAAACTTCGGCTTTCCACTATGGAGGATCCGGGTTCGATTTCGGGTCTCATCCCTTGAAAATGTTTATCATGCAGTCCTAGCCCGGTACATCGATCCCCGTCCACCACAATCCGGCTGATCCCTCCGCAGGAGTTGTGCAGCCGTGTAGAAGGGATCACAGATTACTAATACAAATGGGACACTTCCTTTATATAAAAAAGTTCCAGTAAAACTTTTTTAAATCATGTATATTTAAAAAAGTTTAAATATACATGATTTGTAGATAAAAATGTTTTTGTTTCATTTTTGGCAAACTATTGATCCGATTTTGATGGAAGTTTTTTAAAGTGTTCAGAACTGAATGCTGAAAAAATTTGTAATTGGGAATTTTTCTGTGTGTTGCACTTTGAGATAGGATTTGCAAGTGTCCTCATTTGCATAATCAGTTCATTTGAAAAATCACCATCAGACAGCCCCCTATAACTTCCTATTTGTTGGCATTAACAGATTTTTTAAATTATGATATTTATCAAATTATTTACAGGGGTACAGACTTTTCTCTCACCCTGTATATAATTTTTTTTTTTTTTTTTTTGTGTTTGGTTCTTGTAGTTTTGTGTTCTTTATCTTAATAAAGATAATGAATAATGTCTTGAGATATCCATAAATTTTTTGGCATTTATAATTTACAACTGTTCCAACGTATGACAGGATCCAGTTTGATAGATGAATATTAATAGTTGAACCTAATAACATAAGTTAACGATTAGCTATACAGGAATATCCTACTTTAGAATACATTTGCTTAATGCATTTTTGCTGTAACATACTGCTTCCATCATAATGTACTAATGATGACATCTAAAATTTTCATTACTCCACGTTGTGAATTTCAGAATAATCTGATATGGCTAACACTATACAATACAGTATATAACACAGTTATATTGTTTTTATATTTCATCATTATTAACAATCCATTTTTAATATGTGAAACAAAAATACTATATTTCCTTGAAACTAAGATCTAAATATTTTTCACTTTTTAACTTACATTTCTTTGAAATTAAATACCGTATTTGCTGGCGTATAAGACGCACCCTCTTTTTTATACACATTTTTGAAGGACTGTATTATTATTTGTTACTGAGGAGGACTTATTAATAGCTAAAAGCACTACAACATTATGTTTATTTTACTATTTTGAACAATAAAAATCTTTGATATTTCCTGCTACAATGCTATTACTAATCACTTTGAAATGTTTTATTTCTATATTAATTCTGTATTTATTATTAAAGATGTTTCAATCATGATTTTTACATTACATCAAAGGGGCAAAAGTTAAATTATAAACATAAAAAATAAAATATCTAAATAAACTTTAAATGAAATTTATCAAAACTTTATAAGCTTGAACATTATTATTTCTCTCAAACATATATAAACAAATTAAAAGTATTTTCAAAGTCCTTCATTTTTTACTTTGCTTTAAGGAAATAACTTCATACACACTAAACTCCAAATTCAAAATATATATCTGTTATTCTTATAAATATTTTAAGCTTAAAACAAGCATCATTAAGTTAAAGTACTTTCAGCTTACATTCATCCTTTATCCTGCTTTGGAGTTTAGTGTGGTTTGAAGTTAAAAGAGTTACCGTATATACTCGAATATAAGCCGACCCCCCCCCGACTTCAGAGTTTCGAAATCGGTAAAAATGCATAACCTGTGTATAAGCCTACCCCCAGACTTTTCACGTTAAAATTCGGTAAAAATTTGAAAACGGTAAACTATATGATGTTTGATTTTAACTTACCGATATATTAATGCCATTTGCCAAAATAAATGTTTTATTGAAACTTTAAATATATACATATAAAATAAATTATTATAATATAGACATCAATAAATCAATTTAAAAAGTAAAATTTTACTTTACCCAAAGTGATCGAGCGCGTTGCACTGCCGACTCCAACCTGCATTTATATAAGTGCATCAGATAGGTGATGCTGCGCTGCCTGATGTGCCGTGACACAGAAATTCTCGACAATAATCCAATTAAAGTGATCCAACGCAGTGCGCCTACATAAGATTCTTGAATTATTGTCGAGAATTTCTGCATCATCAGGCAGCACGGCGTCACCTATTTGATGCACTTATATAAATGCAGGTTGGATTCAGCAGCGCAACACGCTCGATTGCAACAGGTAAAATAAAATTTTATTCCAAAGCGAGATTGATGTCAGTATATGACATTATCGTTAGGGTGACGTAGCTTCAGAAAATATCAAGTTAATGAGTAGTAGTAAATTTTTATAATTTACATAAAAATATTTTCTTTTTATTTTTGTTATTGAATAACTGGTTTTCTTTTCTAAAAAAATTTCATATTAAGTTATCACAATAAAAATTTTGTTAGAATATGTCTATGTCACATGGCTCCCAAGAGACCGTTCGAAGTTTCGTTTTCCCCATAGTTGAGTTGAATTGAGTTATTCAAACTTTTGATCGTATTTTAAAATGAGTAGCTCATCTTAACAATGATGTCATACACCGTTAAGATGATGTGTGCAATGTGATTTCTAGATGTTAGCGTACGATTTCGAAGTTTTGATTTTGCTTACGATGAACTTTTTTGATAGATTACAGTTATTCTAGAATACATCTACGTTACGGCTCTGAAGATACCTTGCGAAGTTTTTTTTTTCTATAGTTGAGTTGCGTTTTCTTATTCAAATCTTTGACTGTATTTTAAAATGAGTGATGTCATACACTGTTAGGATGATGTGTGCAGCATGATTTCTAGACATTATGCATGCGATTTCGAAGTTTTGATTTTGTTTACAGTGAACATTTTTGATAGACTACAATTATTTTTCAGTACAGATTTTAAATTATTATTATTTTTTTGTTATTTTAAACATTTTATTTTAGTGGATCACCCTAACAATGATGTCATACACCGTTACGATGACGTGTGCAATGTGATTTCTAGATGTTAATTGTGCGATTTCGAAGTTTTGATTTTGCTTAAGATGAACTTTTTTGATAGACTTAAAGTTATTTTTCATTATTTTTAATATTATTTTAGTTATTTTTTAATCTAATTAAATCATCGATGTGTTAAATATAATAAGTATTTATCGATTAATAGCAAATGAATTAAAACATTTTTAATTAATAATAATGAAAAATAAATATATTTTTTCCGGTGATGTCATATACCATTAGGATGACATGTACAACGTGATTTCTAGAAGTTAAGCATGTGATCTCGAAGTTTTGATTTTGCTCACAATTAACTTTTTTGATAGACTCGTTATTTTTCAGTACAGATTTTAAATAATAATTATTTTTTTCATTATTTTAAACATTAGTTACTTTTTAATTTACTTTAGTTAAATATAATAAGGATTTACTGATTACTAGCGAATGGATTAAAACATTCTTAATTAATAATAATGAAAAATAAATATATATATTCACTCAAATATGAATCCTAGGTAAGATTCTCGATTGATTGTTGAGTTCATGTCGCATTGTATTGCTCAAATATGAATCCTAGGTAAGATTCTTGATTGATTGTCGAGTTTTCATTGCATCATATCGGGCAGCGTGGCGTCGCTTATCTGATTATGGTATACTGTGTTAGGTAGCGCAGTGTTACTTATTTGATTATTGTATATAGACTCAGGTTAGAGTCGGTGGCACGACACACTCGTTCACTTCAGGATAAGATAAAATTTTACCTGGTACTGTATTAAATTATTTATTTCAAAATTTCCTTCCTGTTCTTCAGGAGACATTCAATAAGTTATGGTTTTGCTTAATATGCTTCAATTTCTCCACCCAAAAAAAAGTTGATTTTTTTGACCTGTGTATAAGCAGACTCCCCTACTTTAGAAGTTTTTTTTTGAGGAAAAAAACCTCGGCTTATACACGAGTATATATGGTAAATTATTTCTGAGTTAACTGCTGAGAGTTTTAGCATCGCGTCATATTGTGCAACATGGCGTCATTTACCTGATTATGGTATATAGATGCAGGTTGGAGTGGGCAGCATGACACATTCGATCGCTTCAGGGTAAGATACAATTTTACCTGATATTGTATAATATTAAATGAATAATTGCAAAATTTCCTTCCTGGTCTTCAGGAGATGTTCAATAAGTTATTTAGGTAAAATTCTTGATTGATTGTTGAGTTTTTGTGTCGCGTCGTATTGGGCCGTGCGGCGTTGCTTATCTGATTACGGTATATAGACGCAGGTTGGAGTCGACAGCGCGACGTGCTCGATCACATTGGGGTAAAATAAAATTTTACCTGGTATCATATTAAATCAATAATTGCAAAATTTCCTTCCTGGTCTTCAGGAGACGTTCAATAAGTTATGGTTTTGCTTATTAAATTATTTCTGTACATTTTGATATTTTTATATTATTAGTACTTGAAAGTAGAGGAAATTTGCCTATTTAAAATTAAAAATAAAAGTATTGTTACTGTTAAAATGATAGAATCAACAAATATTTAATATCAGTCTTAAATCTGGTATTGAATATTTACAACATTTATGGAAAAGTTGCATTTATGGAATTCCATTAGAGAATTTATATCTAGGAAGCTAATACTCAGTATGATAATTTAGTCATTATGACTAAACAACATTAGAAAAAGTTAAAAAATTTTACATTAGGAATTAAGTTTCTTGCACATAATCTATGAATAAAATGAAATAAAGCAAAATTAAATAAAAATGTAAATGTATATTAAGAAGAATATGTTACCAAAAAAGCTAATCAGTATTCAAATAGTTTTATTTAAAATGAAAAATGCCTTTCCATTTGAAAAACATATCAAAGAAATTAGTAGTAGTGTTGTTTACATTTAGAAAAATCATGTCAAAAGGAAAAATATATTTAAAATTGAAAAACATGAGAGAAATCTTTTTAGTGAATAGTTTAAAAAAAGTCATATGAAAGAAACGACGCTTAGAATATGAATTCTTATAAGAATTTGCAAAGTTGTTTTCTTAATTTTAATCTCAAAAATAAAAACCAAATAATTAAAAATGATATATAAAATTTATAGGTACAGAAATGCACTTTATCATCAATATATTAAATTAAATAGATATTTAAAATTTTATGAATTAATAACTGTCAAATTAAATGAATAAAGATATTAAAAACTCTGCTGAGATTTTGAGAATATTTACTATATTTTTTAAACAATCAATAGATTCACAAAAACTTTTATAAAAAGCTGAAAACATTTTATATTTATAATAAAATATTAAAAATTTACAGTCTTTGCCAGAATTGTTCATAAATATAGTATTTCATTTTTATGTTTTTTTATCTTATGGGATAATATAAAAAATAAATCCATAATGCATTACAATAAATTGGTTACAAAAATTTTGCAAAAGGGCATCTGTATGCTTTTCTTTATTCTGAGACACAATCTCATTCATATTAGTGGATGTATAAATTCTATAATCACTTGCATCAGTATTGTAAGACTAACATGTAATGTGACAGATGATCCCATTCTCATTGGTGAATAAGTCAAAATGCACTCCGCTACTTAGCTCATAAAACGTCTTGCTTTGGCCACTTTTTCTTGGACAATTCTCGAATTGGTCATTGATTGTCAGGCGTATCACGAATTGGCCAGCCAAAGCCTGAAATAGTTGTAAATTCTCGTATATTTCGGGCTTTGGAAAAATCTAGAAGTGGCTAGCCATTTTGTGAATTGGCTAGATGTTGGGCATCAGCTATAATATACATATTATTTTTTATATTAATAAATTATGCTCTATTTTGGTTCAAAATTTGAATTTTTTTCAAATATATATTAAATGTTTCAAATTCAATAACAATATTGAAATATGCAGAATAATGAGGAATAAATCCAAATATAGAAATAAAATTCTTGAAAAACTATATATATAACAGTCAATTTATTAGATAAAAATTCTTTCAGAACTTTAATACATCCAAAATGTTTCATTGGGACATAACAAAACATTGAAATATTTTACTTTTCTCATCTTATTTTATATAAACTTTGAGATTTTAGTTAGTATGAAAGAATTTTGCATGCCTAATTTAATAATTTGACACTTGCAGTACAAGACTAAAATGATTTATAATTGAACTTATACTGTATATAGTTGATACACAGCAGAAATTTCAAAAAAAAAAAAAAAAAAATCCATATTGAAAACAAAACGGTTTTTAAAATCCTGGATATTTTCTGGACACATACTGATACAAGACATTGTATCATAATCCAGGATGAATGGTTACCCTAATATTGATACAAAAATATCAATATATGATTTCTATTAAAAGATAGGTAAGCAAGCTAAAAGTTTGCTTACCTATATAAGATTTTTGTAAATGAAAAGTGAATGCAAACTATTATTATAAGTCACTATAAATAAGCAATACCAAATAAAGTCTAAAAGAGATGTTGATAACAATTGTTATAATCTTGCAATTAAGACTGTTGTTATTAACTGACGAGATAATGATTGTTGTTAACTTTTTATTAATCAGTGTTTTGATGGACATAACAGGAAGCGGATATGTCAAAAGGTTTTAAAGAAAACCTACTTTTGCCTATCTTCCTATCACCTGGTTCTCAGATTCTATAATCTATATCATCATTTCCCAAACTATGTTCTGCAGAAGATCAATAAGTGTTCCATAAAAAATAACAAAAATTAATATAAGCCTCATATGATTTTAAATTCTGTGCCAAATTGAAACTGGAGTATCTAGTTTGTTTTACTATTTTCGTGCATTTTATTTTACATAATTATAATTTGATGATAAATGTTTTTTTGTTTTGTTTTCTTAACTCTTATACTTACTTACCTAATTTATTTATTATTAATATCTACCTATACTATAAAATAACCAAGGTGTTCAGTAAAAATTTCAGGATTTGTAAAATGTTCCATCATAGAAAAAGTTTGGAAAACACTGATCTATAAAATACTATACTTAGAGCATTCTTCTAAAGAATGCAAATCCATTATATGAAGGAAGCAGATAAAAAGGAAGAATTTAATCTTATTATAGAACAAATATATTGCTCTGGATACAAATATATGAAGAGCAATATCTGTAAAAGAAAATTAATGAAATCTATGAAACTATGGGTAATTATATTCTCTCTTAATGTTAAGAATAATATCAATGCCCAATGATTAGATTAGTCCCATATATTACCTTGAAGTATAACCTTTAAATAATTCACACTAATATAACCTATAAATTTGCATAAACTAATTAAAATTTTTTATTATTAGCTAGGGTGTCACCTCTTAATGACATAAGAGTTGCCACAAACTACTATATATCTGAAATTCCTAAGCAATATTGGGCACCTTTGCCAGTTAGAGCGAGAGAGAGAGAGAGAGAGAGAGAGAGAGAGAGATTCAGTCTGAATAGAATATTAGTTTATAAGAAAGATTTAAAAAAAAAGCTTAAAAAAATAATTGCAGATATATTAACATGTCAAAACAATACAAAAGCTCTAGTCACATTAGGTTGTGAATAATAATATATTCAATGGCAAGAAGCAAGAATTATGAAATCCATACAGAATCCTAAAAAACAAAGCTAATACACTTGAAATTATAAAATGCAAAATGCAAAGACTTAATACATTATCATTTAGAATTAGAACAATTATCTCCCTCATGAATTTGGTATATAAACACCCATGTGCAGGGCTTACAATATCTGCTAAATTAATAATCAGTATTAATATATTGGCAAATATTGCGATATTTTTAATTTATGAAACAAAGATACTAGTATTCCAAAAACAAACATTTTTCTCAATAAATTTTGATTATGATTAAGTGTTATATTTTAAATCAAACTTTTATTACAATAATAAATACTGTCAATTTTAATTGTTTAACCCAGTGGTTCTTAACCGATGTTCTCTGGAACACTAATATTCCGTGAACATGTTACAAGTGTTCTGGAAAAAATTATGAAAGCGAAGCCTACTTGAATGTCCTTAGTGTATTGCGCAGTACACATTTTATAATGTAGACAAGATTCAACTTGCATTTTTGACTAAACCACTAGGCAAGCTACCCTTAACAGTTACAGTTGTTCATTGCGTTTGGTTTGACAAAGTTCATTTTTGATGTGATTTGGTTTGTGTGTTTGTATAAGTACATTATCAGGTGTGTAAATATGAAACCGGAATTAGCCAATAGATGGAGCCATATTATATTATATTTTACAGGTGGACATTGACAGATGGAGCCACCTGTTAATGTACGTTTCATCAAACTGCATCATCGCCGCCATTGTTTTCTTTTGACATCTGCCAACAACATCCAATTCATAACCATACAAGTTTCATACAATAACGCTTGTTTTTTACGTTTTAAAAATGTTGACTTTTGTGCCTACAACACTTTTGTGCCTTGTTACGATTTGTGGACATCATTGATTTTTTGTTATCATTTGAAGAAAATTGCTGCAGAATCACATCGAATGCTTTTTGAAGCTTACGGTGAGCATGCTCTTGGTAAATCACAATGCTATGAGTGGTTTAAAAAATTCAAAAGTGGTGATTTTGATGTAAGAAATAAAGAACGTGGAAGACTACCAAAAAACTTTGAAGACAGTGAATTGCAAGCATTGTTGGATAAGGATGACGCTCAAATGTAAAAACAACTCGCGGATCAATTGAATGTGTCATGAGAAGCCATCTCCATACATTTAAAAGCCATGGGAAAGATCCAAAAGCTGGGAAAATGGGTTCTACATGAACTGAATGAAAGACAACAGGAAAATCGAAAAACCATTTGCAAAATGCTGCTCGCCAGATACAAAAGAAAGTCATTTCTCCATCGAATAGTGACTGGCGATGAAAAATGGATCTATTTTGAGAATCCAAAGCACAAAGTTATCCAGGACAACCATCGACATCGACTGCAAGGCCAAATTGCTTCGGCCGGAAGACAATGCTCTGTGTTTGGTGAATCAGAAGGGTGTGATTTATTTTGAGCTGCTAAAACCTGGTGAAAACGTAAATACTAAATGCTACCAACAACAAATGATCAATCTGAATCGAGCTTTGCGTGAAAAACGACCAAAATATGATAAAAGGCAACACAAAGTGATTTTGCTTCATGATAATGCACCCATCACACAAAGCAAAATGGTCCAGGAAACGTTGGAAGCACTTAATTGAGAAATACTTTCACATGCTGGCCCAGGAAACATTGGAAGCACTTAATTGGGAAATACTTTCACATGAGGCAGTAAGCCTCATGTGAAAGTATTTCCCAATTAAGTCCGATGAGGCAGTAAGCCTCATCAGACTTGGCTCAATCCGATTTTCACTTATTTGCATCGATGGGGCACGGACTTGCTGAGGAGCGCTTCACTTCCAGGAAATACTTTCACATGCAGCTTATTCGCCAGACTTGGCGCTGTCCGATTTTCATTTATTTGCATCGATGGGGCACGGACTTGCTGAGGAGCGCTTCACTTCCTACGAAAATGTATGAAACTGGCTCGATAACTGGTTTGCCTCAGAAGAACAGTTTTTTTGGCATGGCATTCACGCATTGCCAGAAAGATGGGAAAAATGTATAACTAATAATGGGCAATACTTTGAATAAAATACTCTTAAACAATTATCATAAGATGAACGTGTACTTTTTACTAAAGAATTCCGGTTTCATATTTACACACCTGATATAATCAAGGCCAGATGAAATACGATCGAGCAGAGCACCCGCACAGAGTGCTGGTGCATTTTGTGTTTTGTTATTATTACTATTGTAATAAGACAATTATTTTTTATATAAAATTTAGGGTGAGCCAAAGGGATGAAAGGACTGGGCAGCCACCTGGTGTCCCCAGCCAGAGAGCAAGGATTCATGCAACAATTTAATAAACAATAACAAGGAGAATGCAATAATGTAATAAATGGTATTATCAACAGTAATAAAGATATATATGTTCAAATTATTTATTGTACACAATAAATTGGTAGACCACAGACAAACGATAACAGAAAATAATAAAATTTACGTAATCATTTACATTGCAACCAATTGATGACCTTTCCATCAAAAATGACATTGCACAAAATATAGAGTAAGTCTGGGAGAGATGGACCCCTTTTTAAGAATTGCTGTATTTTTGTTATTTATATATAGCAATACAAATTTAAAAAATGGCTATAGGATAGTTTGGCAACATATACTAACAGCTAATAATAATATAAATACACAAATATGTTAATGATTTTTAAAAAATTATATAAATGGTCCATCTATTCTGGATTTACCCTAGATTATTTCAATTTAATAAAAAAATTCATCAATAAAAAAAAATGTAGAATCAATTTTTTATTGAAATGTAAATACAGTGTATCAATATAAATTTTGTAAAAGCATTGTATATAGAAATGTAAGTTTTGTAAAATATTATTTTAAAAAATAAAAGTTTTGTAGTTGGTTAACTTGTCAACCGATCGTACTCTAAAATTGAAATTCTCTGAATTGACTTTTGAGGAATTTTGAATTTTTGTCCAAGTCAAATACCCAATTATTTCCATAAAAGCAGTTAAGATTTTGTTACAGTTTTCAACATCATATGTATGTGAGCTAGGCTTTTCAAATATTAATAGTTTTGTAGTTGGAAAAATGAAATAAAAACTAATGAAATAAAAACTAATATAATGAACATAAAAACTAAAAAACACGAAAGACTTAGGAATATTGACGAAGAAATGATGAAATACCCAATTATTTCCATAAAAGCAGTTAAGATTTTGTTACAGTTTTCAATATCATATGTATGTGAGCTAGGCTTTTCAAATATTAATAGTTTTGTAGTTGGAAAAATGAAATAAAAACTAATATAATAACTAATATAATGAACATAAAAACTAAAAAACACAAAAGACTTAGGAATATTGACGAAGAAATGATAGTGCTTTTTCACATATTACCTGACATTGCTCAAATCTGCAAGACAATTAACTCAGGTATCGCATTAAATTTGATTTTAAAAAAATGATTTTTTTTTTTCTTTTCTTTTCTAAAAGAGTTATAGTTTAAGAATATTTTTTTTTTAATTAATGATTTTTTTACTGTTATTTAATGTGTAATGTATAATTTTTAGTGAAACACTTGTTCATGCATATTTTCGTTTTTTGTTTCATGACCTTAGTGATAGTGTTCCGCAAATTTTCCTTACAATCAAAAGTATTCCGTGACTTCAAAAAGGTTAAGAACCACTAGTTTAACCCAACAAATCTGGTTTCATGATGCAGTCAGGTTTCTGCTACATTTCAAATTCATTATTATTAATAATGTTTATTCACCTAATGAGATGGTTCTTAACCAATATTCTGCAAACTTGCCATAGTGTTCCACAAAATTATAAAATATATGAATGTATGTAACATATAATTATATATATATTGAGCATTATATGTATATTTTTATTGTTAATTTTATCACTGTGTTGCTATATATAAATGAAGTTGATTTTGGTGTTCCACAAAATATTTTTTATAACAAAGTATTCTGCAACTCCACAAAGGTTAAGAACCACTGATCTAGTGTATACAGGGAATACAGCAGATAACCCTCATAAAGAATGAAGACTTGCAGAGAAAAACTTTCAGAATATTACAATACATTTAAAAACTTAAAAAAATAAAGATTTGTTGTATTTAGCCGATTTGATTAGAGCAGTGTTTTTTGAACTTGATATCTATACAGATACTTTTTTTTAAAGGAAGATGGAATTTGCAGATTTTCAACATTGAATTATTTAATTTCTCAGAGCATACAAATAGAATCAATTTATATATAGAGCATTCTCAACCTTATAAGTTAATTCAAGAATGAATTAACTTATAAGGTTGAGAATGCTCTATATATAAATTAATTCTATTTGTATGCTCTGAGAAATTAAATAATTCAATGTTGAAAATCTGCAAATTCCATCTTCCTTTAAAAAAAAGTATCTGTATAGATATCAACACCAAGGAAAATATTAGAATCATGCAAAGATCATCTGAAATTAACTGATGCACAAAGAAAAGAATCCGAAATTGGTGGACATGATTTATATTATGAAATTTTATCAGTAACGGCACATATATAAGCAGAAAACATTGTATCACAGCCATATAACGTGCTTCAATATATTTTTAAAAACAATATTCAAGGCACATTTCCTAATTTATTTGTCGCATTTTTAGGATCGTTTTAACTCTGACCATTTCTGTAGCATCTGGGAAAAAAAATTCTTTTTCCAAATTGAAGATAATCAAAAACTATTTAAGAGCAACAATGCAACAAGAACGCCTAGCAAATTTATCAGTTATAGCAATAGAGCATTAATTATTGGAAGAAATAGATTTACCCAACCTTATATCAAAATTTGCTCATAATAAAGCAAGCCAAACTTATTTCTTATTAATAGGAAAAACAACGATTTACATGTTATTTTTGAAAATATTAAATTGTTTGTTATCTAATTAGATATTTAATTTTTATGAATAGTGAAATTTGAAGTTTATTTAATATTATAGTTATGTGCAACAAAAATTTTGTAATTTATTAAAATTTCTAAGATGTTCTTCATTTGTGTTATAGGTATTACATATTGTACTATTTCTGATAATTTCCAAGATATTGTTATGACTGTTATGTATTATTATTGATAAAATAATAAATGAAATTATTTAAAGTTATATATTTACGACTATTAATTTTCTAATTTTTGTTTTATTAACTGAATAGGGGCGGCGAACTAACAACTGCACACAGGCGGCCAAATTTCTTGGCACAGCACTGCATAACAGACAATAGTTCCTTTTATAAACACAGTTGTACTGTATTGTATAGCTATATAGATAGTTTGAAATGCCTATTTAATATTTGTTTATTGTAATTAATGTTCATATTTTAATTTTTTTTGATACTTCCTATTTGGAAAAACTCACAAACCAAGAAACTCATTAAGCAGGAATTTATAAACCAAACGCTATATCTATTAAATTAGTATCTTCCATGTATTTTCCTATGAAGTTACAATTATGATTTATCAATTTCTTTTTTATTTAAGATTATTATTGAAATTATTGAGTTTTGATTTTTTTAGAAAGCTCAACAATCCCCTATATATTCACTGACCTTTGGGGTCTGCAGACCATATTGAAAAACACTAACCTAGAGGGATGTGTATAAATTCATTGTCTTGCATTTTGTTTTTTGGAATATTGAAATCAAAATAATTATTTGTTTCTCATGAAACACAGTTAATAATTTTAATGACTTGCCTGTCAAGATCTTTGAACAATGTAGTAGTTACTACAATTATGTCCCTTAAAATAATATTCTTGATAGATTTAACTGAATTTTTTATGAACTAATCTTTATAAATACAAAAAAGATCTAGATGAATGCATTATTATTCATAGTTGATGATTCCAAAGTTCACTGCATTAATCCAAATTCCTTATATATTAGTGCCTTTAATATTTCTAAAACTTTACCAAGTAAAACCTATAGTCAGGGCTTGACAAATTTCAAAAAGTTAAGTAGACAATTGGCTACCACTGCAAATTTCATAATATTGAACTGATATCAATCATTTTCAATAGGCTTGGTTCTCTAATAGATCCCAATAAAATAAGTAATTGTCACATATTTCATTAGAACCTATTGAAGAACCAACCTATTATCAATAATAGCATAAATATTATTAAATTAGGATAATATTTATGCCCATTATCATGCTGATAGACTGATAAACCTAATTTATATAGTATAAACTGTATTTACTTGTGTATACGCAAAGGAATTTCTTCTGAAAAAATTTTGAGGGAGGGAGAATCTGCTTATACAAGAGAGTAGGTAGAGTCAGGATTGGAGGAGGGAAAGTTAGGATAGTCAAAAATTGAAAAATTTTTCTCAAGGTCATAAAATTTACTAACTCAGTTGTGCCACTTTCCTGTCATTCCTTTGCATTAGCTGTGCAATCTGCCATATTTATTTGTAACCAAGATCATCATCTTACCAATCCTTTCAATTTTTTTTTTAATATTTATATATAAATTAATATTTTTTTAGTTATTTAAATATTGGATACTGCACAAATACAATCAAAAAATATGTGAAAATTCTGGTACAGCGATGATTTTTTTTAAAAGAATTCATTAATTGCATTGTGCAAATCAAGAAAAACTATCATTCTGTCATTTCTTATAAAACAAAATAGCAAAGAAATTAAATTTTGAAAAACTTTTAGAAAGATTTTCATCTAAAAACCAAGAAAAGATTGCCTTGTTTGCTTTTTCATTTATTTCAGTTTTTATACTTTTTTGTATAAGAAAACAAAAATAAATGAAAAAAACAATAAAACCTAATCTAATCAGTATAAAGCATTATTTTTTGTAATTTTTAAATTTAGCATAATATTAATACATTAATATAAATATTTTTGCACTTTTATATTTCAAAAATTAATTGTACTTTTCTGAATCAATTATTTTAATATGGGGAAAGAGGTGGCACTCAACACTGCTTTGGGGAGCAAAGAACTGAGAGCTGATTCTGATTCTTAATACAGATACCAATGAAATTAGATATCATTAATATATCAGAAATAATAATGCCAGTTAGAAGAATTTGTACTTTATGCCATCTATTTGGTAAAAAAAAAATAAATAAAATTGGCCTAAAAATAAATTGGTCTTATAAAATTGGCTTGCATCCATAATTTCAAGTCTTTGAAAATTCATTTGCCAGCTGTATTTTAATATTTCAGAAACTATATTAATGGGAGAAAATAAATTACACATTTTTACAAAATATTAAACAAAGTTATTTAAGCTAGGCCACCAGAAAGCATACTTTCCAAGATAAAGTATTTTGATACATAGTACCATTTGTTGACTAAGTTATTAATTATTAAATTATTCAATATTTTTTAGAACAGTTGTTCTAAAAAAAAATCAATGAATAGCCTAACTGTTTAAGTTGGAACATCACAAAAAAACTTTGTAGTATAAATTTATATTTTAAATTTTCAAATTGTTGCAAAATTTCAATGTTTGTTTTTTTTTTTCATTTACAAAATTTTTTTCTCTGAGGCTTCTATCTCTGGAGGTAATTTGTAAGTGTTGCTGACTGAGTCTTTTTCTTAAATCTATCACTGAATGAGAATACATTATTATTAATAATACTTATGAATTATTGATTGTTTAATTTTAATTGGCTAATATACTAAATGGTATAAATGATATATATTACCTATATCATTAAAAATAATCAGTAACAATTAATATACTCATCAGTCTGAAATTAATAAACTGCACAACTTCATATTATGTTGAAATTATAGATATTATGTAAATTATAGATATCTTACTGTACTTTTATCATCAGTTTTAATAAAAGTTTATTAATTTTTTAAAATTAAAATTTTTACAAAAATGTTACCTTTGCTTCTTCTGCGACTTCAGTTGATCGGCCATAATCCTTTAGTATTTTTTTCACATTAAAAATATCTGTAATGATATTGGGTAAGTAACAGTTTGTTTTGAGTTGAAGATAACTAAATTTTCAGATTTGTAGTTTATTATCCAAACAAACTAACACAAAAGATGATTAAATTGTCAAGAAAGTTCATGAATTTTATAACAACACTTGCAGTTAACATTTTTTCAATTCTCACCAATGTAACAATTCACTATTTTAATATCATTTAGAAAGATAATAAATATTATGACAGTTATACTGCCTCTTTTGCAACTGTAATTGTTAAAGTTTTTTAAAATAAATGCAAATAGTAAAATATAATTCCACCTCCATCTTATTATTTAAAAAATATATATGTAGTATATTGCATTTAAGATAACCAAAAATTTTTTCAATATATAGATGATTATGCTTTAATATTTCAAATATGCTAAAAATAATTTAAGCGATTTTTAAAGAGAAATTTAAACTTAGATGGCATATCTAAGTTTAAAGTTTTTTCTACATATTCTTCTGATAAATAAGAACAAACTTAAATGAGAACCAAATTAAATATAAGAAAACTAATAAAGAAAAAGTATTTTTGAGCTAACACACATCTTCAACTCACAAATTTAAATTATAGAAAATACAACAATGGAACACATTTTAACTTTGAATAAATTTAAATACAAGCATCTGCTAATAAATAATTATCTAAACAAATAAAACTATAACACAAAATTAATATATAGATATGTGCTGCTTAGCATCCTTCTGGACAACGTCTGTTTGCGTATACACCCAAGGTCACATAGTAAAAAAATAGTTCAACTAATGGGAAATAGCAAACTTAAGTTGTCACAGTGGGCATATTTAGGCATGAAGCTGATATAAACAAACATTGCACTGCCATCTGTAAAATGTACATAATTATACATATCAAATTTATATCATAGTAAATACAAATAGAGTATGCTTACTATAGATAGTAATACTGTACATTACTTTAATATAAAATAAAATGTACACTTTCTTTACATTTTGTTTTCAATCTCATAGCATCTTTCTCTAGTTTCTCATATATAGTCTTGCATATAACTTAATTAGAAGACAGTAGAATTTCAACTAATAAATGAAAAATAATAGCCTTTTAGATAGGAATAAGAAAAATTATAAATTTAAATGAATAAACTTTAATGAAAAGTGCTTTTGGTATACCAAAAGCACTTTTCATTAAAGTTTATTCATTTAAATTTATAATTTTTCTTATTCCTATCTAAAAGGCTATTTTTCATTTATTAATTAGAAGACAGTAGAACTTCAACTAAGTTATATGCAAGACTATATATGAGAAATGTACAATATGAATTACCAAAGTTGTTTGCACAACATCCTGTTAGACAGAATATATCCAGGATTCTAAGTTGTGCATACCTATATTGTAAGATATTTTCAGTAATAAAGTCATTTATACAGTATTTATGCTGGTCTTCTTATTCTGTTAGTGCTTCACTTTTGTAATTTCAACATAACTATTTATCTTTCTTTTTTTCATTTCTTTTGTATGGTAAGCTTGGTGGTTAAATAATGATTGCCCCTTTCCACTCAAATAGAGTACTAAGGGAGCGGTTATGGGCAAAAAATAAATGCAAAAATATAGAAGAAGCAAAGGATCGTTCCAACTCAATCTACGTGATGACACACATGAGCACCTAACCCTGTAAAGAGGAGTATTAATAACCTATTCTATGTTAGGTCGAAACTTAGAACTATGTTCAAAATCAAAAACTATATAAGTCCAATAATGCTTAAATACAATATACATGAATAAGCATATCAGCAAATGGAATGGCCAAATGAAATTTGTGTCTACATTAAGCATAGATAAGAAAACTTAACGCTATAAGTGATATTTTTGCAAAAAATAAATTGTTTAATGAATTTTTCAATCACATTGAAAAATTCATTAAACAATTATTAATTTTTAATTTAATTATTAATTTCAAAGATACATAAAGATACATTTATGTATCTTTGAAATGGCATAAATTGAATCAGCATAAATCAGGGACCTAAAGTATTGTAAAAGTAAAAATGAGAAAAATTAATCTATTTGCTGAATCCTTGAATATTGCTGAAAAATCTAAAACCAGCCATGTGATTAACTGAAGCAAGCTACATGGATAGCCAAAAACATTTTTGATTAAATAGTTTATCTTACTGAATGAGCTTATCATTTACTTTTATTTAGTTTTACAATAAGAAGTCTTATATTTATTTTGGAAGCTGAAATATAAAATAATTTCTAAAGTTCTTTTGCTGTTGATTTTTTTTAATTTTGTTTTATATTCACACGAATACAATTACTTTTTCTAAAATATAAAACTGACCAAGATCTTGGACATAAAATCTTAGCAGGACTGAAATGAAATTGAGATAAGACTGATTGAATTTGACTTTTTTGCTTCTGAAAAAAACAAAGAAAATCTATCTAGAACAGATCTTTTTAATCATCATAATAAGTGTCTTCAGTACTTACAATCGTCTCCCAATGTTCAATAAGTTTTTGAAATCCATGGACTTGAAGAAGACCATGGATTTCAATCCAAAAAATTCAGACATTGTTTGGTGCACCTCCTCAACATTTTGAAGTTTCTCCTTAGCAAGATAATGTTTGATGCTGCAAAACAGATGGTAATTGGATGGTGTAATGTCAGAGGAATATGCTAGATGGGAAAGTTTTTCCCATCCAAACTCCTGAAACTTGGTACAAGTCATTCTGCCCATGTTTGATTTCAAGTCGTCCTGTTGAACAGGGCCGTGCGATAGATTTTCTCAGTATGAGGCAAGTCTTCAAAATGCCGCCCCTTAAATGTTTTTTCTTTTCTTTCTGTATTCTCGGGATAAAAACTCTATACCCTGTACTTGGGAGTACCTGTTTAATCAACGTGACTATAATATTTAAGTGTGAAAACGTAAATTTTATATCTGTTATCGTAAGGTGTCCAATCGTCCTCCTTTAGGGGGGACAATCCTTCTTTTTTAAGTTCTGTCCTCCCTCGATAAGTGTCCTCCTACATGTCCTCCTTTTCCTTGTGTTGAGTTTTTATCTAAAGAAATCCAGACATTAAAATAGATGACAATTGTCTCTTTGAGGCAGTCGGATGACCAAGTGGTAACGCATTGGCTGCCACGCTGGAGGACCTGGGTTCGCGTCCCAGGTCTGGTCCCAGATTTTTTTCGGGGTACTGGGTCCAGCCTGGTGATCCCGTCCTTCACCATCCAGCCCTCCTCCACGGGTATGGGTGCAGCCCGTGGTTGGAACTGGCCCCACCCCCTTAGTAATCTCCTTGATTGGAAAGGGGGTGTAAAATATGCAAAAATAAAAAAAAAATAAAAAAAAATTGTATCTTTGAAGAAATTAGAAGACTGAAATATATATTTAAATTCTGAAAAATTAATACAATGGGAAAATGAACATATTCCATGTGAAAATTTATTTATTCTTGTTCAATTTAGATTGTGCTTCCCTAGAACTAATGCAGCAGTTGAAAGAATTTTTTCAATAGCTAATGATTTTTGGACAAGTGAGAAATCGAGATTGAATGTTGATACTCTAGCTGCAGTACTTGCAGTTAAATTCAATATGAAGGACATTTCTTGTTCATATATATCCAATATATTGTTAAGAAATGATACATTGATAAAAAATATTCATTCAATGGAAAAGTATTCAATTAAATAATAATTAATAGGCATGTCAGCATAATTACAATATAAAATGCTACAAATGTTTTTACTGTGCATTTATCATATCATAGTGTTGCAATGAATAAAATGTTTCTTTTATTTATGATATCTTTTTCTTCAATTAATTTGTGTCCTCCTTTTCATTGTAAAAAAGTTGGTCATCTTAGTTATCGCCTTATTTCTGCCCCCTTTTTGCCTAAATTTTATCCCACATGCACAACCTGTTTGTTTTTCCTCTGACACTCGAGGTTCAAATTACAATTTACACTTGTTTTTACAGATGTCCCATTCTCTCTGTTAGGTTTTAAGCCAGTGTTTTTCAACCGGGGTGCCGCGGCACCTTAGGGTGCCACAGCGCCACGATTGGGGTCTATTAGGTTCTAAGCCATTCTCAACCTGCAGCCCGCGGGCCGCATATGGCCCAGCAAGCTTTTACTTGCGGCCCGGAATGCAGAGTCATGAATTTAATGAAAGTGGGGAATTCTTCTCCCACAATCAAAAATAAAAATTCTGATATTAAAAAATTTTTTAAATCTGGAAATATTAGAATTTTCCTAATATGCTAAGTCCTCCTTGATGCACTCATAAAATTTTACAGGTCATAGATCAGTTTGGAAAACACAGGCCTATAGCATTCAGAAATTGAGAAGTCAAGTTTTTTCGAAGGTGATTTTTTAGAAATCAGACACTTCTCACGTGATACCAACCAGTTGTATACTGCTAATATAGCATGTTGCGGCCCGCTTAATGTAGCAAGCAAATGTACGCAGCCCACTTAATGTAGCAAATAAATGTATGCGACCCGGGGAGAGAAAAGGTTGCGAACCACTGTTCTAAGCTAACGCTCACTTCCTCTGTGTAGCTGAAGAGGGGCAGTTCAGCCCGAAAGCACTCCTGCATCTTTAATTTTATTTTAAGGTCCTATTACTGGTTCAGATTTTGTTTTATTTTGATTTACCGATTTAAACAAGTGCTGAACATCGATGTTTTGGTATCGATGTTCGATGTTGTTGGGTTAAGTAACATTACATAATATTTTTATGAATGAAATATTTTATTTGTGATGATTTTATTTAATTTTTTAGTTTTGAATTAGGAAAATCAAAAAATCCATCTGGCAATATTGATTTAGTGTTTATATTTGTCATGTGATACGCATTATTATTGTCATTTAATTAATATTCGAAATGCTTTTGGTTTCTTTTTTATATTTCAAAGTATTCAATATTTATGCCTTTGTATCTCAGTAAGTATGCTTCCGAAAATCTTTTTTGGGTACAATTGTTGCCTTACCAAAGCACGGCGAAAGTAATACATATCGAAAGGGGGGCTGAAACAAGCAAAAAATCCCTAGTGAACCAAGGGTAAAAGTTCAAACGTTTATGAGATATAGACCCGCAAAGTTCCATTTATTGCAAATGGCACATGTGGTTTGGCATTGTGCCTGGCCTCACCGCGATCTGCGACGTGAGGCATCCCGTTCCTTGCTCCACTACCTATGCCGCCTAGATGCCTCTGTATCTCGTAAACGTTTGAACTTTGACCCCTAATGCATTAGGGATTTTTTGTGTGTTTTGGCTCCCCTTTCGATGTGTATTACTTTCGCCATGCTTCAGTAAGGCGACAATTGTATCCTTTCTTGGCAACATTTTGCTAAAAATAAAAGTAATTCTGCAACTTGCATATGTTATTCAAAAGAACTGAAAAGTAGTGGTAATATCACGAATTTAAGATATTATCTTGAAAGCAAATATCCATAATTTTTTGAAATTCAGAAAGACTTGCAGAAGGAATAAAAATGTTATCAAGACCCTAACGAAGCATCATCTACACAACCTCTCCCAGGAAAACAAAGAAATTTCTGAGACGTTTAGGAGCATTGAGGAATTCAAATCAAGTGAATCTGCAGAAAATAAGATAAATCAAGCTCTTATGTTTATGGTGTGTAAAGATAATAAGCCATTGAGTATTTAGATAGTAACGGTTTTCAACATTTCGTAAAGACAATGGCATCTTCGTACAAAATTCCTTCTCGACCAACGATTAATTCCGATAAATATAGTAATATGGTATCAATAATAAAACAACAGCTCAAACAGAAATTTTGCTTATTATATGTCTAAATAGTGTCAACAGTATTTAGATATATAATGTTTATCAACTGATTTATAGACAGACATCCAGAAGAGGAGTTACATTAGTTTGACTGTCCACTTTATAGATGAGGAAAATAAACTATGCAATGTAGAATTGGATGTTTTTATATTGGAAGAACGGTATTCTAGCAAGTATGTAGCTAATAAACTAAAGTAGTTGGTAAAATACTGGGAACTAGGTGAAAAATATGTCAATGCAGCTACTGACAATGCACAAAAAAATAACATCGATGTTTTTGGGACCGATGTTTTCTAACATCGATGTTACCTTTCGATGGTTTTATCGATGTTCAACACTAATTTAAATACAACACAGCCACTTGCCACTTCTCGAGACAAACTAACATTAAAATAAAATATTTTCAATAATTATAATTATTGAATGGTTCAAATTGTATTTGATTTTGCTGCATATGCCGCCCCCTTACAGTGCCGCCTGAGGCGGCTGCCTCTCTGCCTCATAGCACCGCAAGGCCCTGCTGTTGAATAACCACATCTTTATAATTAAAAAGTGCTAGATGTTTTTCCTGCAAAGCAGTGTATAGACACTCTAGCTGCTGACAATAAACTTTTCCTGTAATGGTTTGGTTCAGTGGCAGAAGCTTGTAATGAATTATGCCTTGCATATCCCACCAAACATTCAACAAAACCTTATGTGGAAAATGTCCACATTTAGCCATACTACAGGTACAACCTCTTTAGGAAGCCACTGATGTTTGCACTTGATGTTGTATTACAGAATCCTTTTTTCATCTCTCATAAACATTCTTTTGAAAAACAGCTCTCTCTTTTCATGGGAGAGCAAGGAAGTGCAAGTGTCCACATGGTGTTGCAGATTTTGTGGTGTGAGCTCAACCCATTTATCCAGTTTCAACACACAGCAAAGGTCCTGTAGATGCCTGTGAATAATTGAATGAGATGAATAGACAGATGGTCTACAGAAAGAGAAGTTCTAAGGGCCATCAAAAAATAACATTATTTATGAAATGATTCGATGTAATACATAGTGATATACATACATAATATGCATTACCCACTTTATTCATTATAATTAATATCTAATTCATGAAATATTTGACAAAAATTACAATGTATTTGAATTTTACAAATCTGCCATTTTATATAAATAAGCATGTGAAAACAAGAGAAATAAAAATGAACTATTATGTTCTTCTGCTGCTATAAATTTCATATCTGATTTATTAAATTAATTTTTAACCATGAACATTAATTAATACATAATAAAATGAAAGAAAATTAATAATACAGTCAATTCCACTTAATTAGGCCATCAGTTAATTGAGGCAGCCACTGAATTGGGCCAAATCTCAAAGAACGGAAACCAAACTAATAAACTAATACAAAACAGTCGATTCTGCTTAATTGGACCACCAGGCCAAATCTCAAAGAATGGAAACCAAACTAATAAACTAATACATAATATTATTATTAATACAGTGGATTCCGCTTAACTGGGGCAACGCATAATTGCGCCAAATCTCAAAGAACGGAAACCAAACTAATAAACTAATACATAATTTATCGGAAACCAAACTAATAAACTAATACATAATTTAAACGCTTAATTGGGAGAAACCAAATTAATAAACTAATACATAATTTAAATGCTTAATTGGGACCACTTTCTGCTTAATTGGGACAGTAGCAGAAACTGAATTTAGCAATTTTTGACATATTTTAGGGATTTTTCAAAAGTATGTCCAACCACTACATACACTATTATTTGACAACACTACTGTGATGCGAATCAGTTATCTATTGTCATGCATCTGGCAAGTATGTGTTTACTTAAGAGTCTACCATTACTATCTACTTTATCTAGCAATATTCATTTACAGTGTCAATTTTATTTAAAATTTTTAAATCTTTGCTAGAAGAAAAATGATTTTGCACTTTCAGGTAAAATTGCTTTGCTGGATAAAATTAAAAGCCAGCCATTTAGATTTTACACTTTCAAGTAAAATTGTTTTGCTAGATAAAATTAAAAAATGATTTTGCACTTTCAGGTAAAATTGCTTTGCTGGATAAAATTAAAAGCCAGCCATTTATATTCAAGTAAAATTGCTTTGCTGGATAAAATTAAAGCCCAGCCATTTAAAATAAAGCTATCGTAGACTCGCTGATATAACTGGTGTACCAAAATCAAAAGGCCGTTGTAGACTCGCTGATATAACTGGTGTACCAAAATCTACCATAGTGCATCTCCTACAACAAGAAAATCAACTGCATAAGAAGTGGGCATTATAGAAAGAAATTCCAGGAACATCCAAAAGAAAGCGTGATGTAAAGGATTCAGAAGTCGAAGAAGCATTAGTTCAATGGTTTTCTATAGTTAGCGGGCAAGGCGTGAATATCAGCGGCCTAGTACAAGTAGGCCACGATTAGTGCAAATAATGGATCCCACGAATTTCTCGCACTATTCGAATTCGCACTAATCAAAGTATTAACTATATGTAAAATATGGTAATTGGTTCTTGCTTTGTGAGATTCCGGCCATTAGACAACCTCACGATGAATAACCACAATACTAACTGTTTAAAAAATATTTATTTTCATATTTTTTACATCGTTGTTCATCATCTAAATTAATAACTTACCAGGATTGCATTTCAAACCATCATCAAACCAACAGCCACATCGAAACCAAAATTGCAAATCGAAAGCAGAAGTTGAGTGCCGCCTGGCTACCAATTCTGGGTCGAGAATTGAGTGGATAGTCCAATTTGCAATTAAGCATTGCAGCTTTATTGAATCAGTATATGAGTTCCAGATAGAACTAGTTAGCTAAGTTAATGAACCAATGAGAAATTTTTAACAGATAGAATTAATAAGCGAAGTTAATGAACCAATGAGAAATTTTTAAGAAGTTTTCTTTTTGTTATTAGCAGAATATGACAGCAAATGATAACAAAAGAAATTTTTTCACAAGTTTTATTTTAAATAAAGAAATCATAATTTTTAACAAGTTTTCTATTTGTTTATTAGCAGAATACGACAGCAAGAAAACAAATTTTTTTCACAAGTTTTATTTTAAATAAAGAAATCAGATTAAATTTTTTTTCACAAGTTTCATTTAAATAAAGAAATCAGGTAATAAACAAAAGAAAATAAATAATATGGATAGCACAGCAATATAATGGGCAAATAATTTTGTAAAGATATCCTTATTTAAAAATGGCACAGCGATATAATAGGCAAATAATTTTGTAATGATATCTTTATTTAAAAAAATTTAACAAAAAACAATATAATAGGCAAATAATTTTGTAAAGATATCCTTATTTAAAAAAGGCAAATAATAGCTAATGGCAAAAAAGGCCCATGTTTCTGGCAGGCAAATAATAGCTAAAGGCAAAAAAGCCCATCATTCTGCTGTTTCACCCTTCAAAGCCAAGTGACTGTTCTTGGACTGCTCCTCATCCGGTTTTGTGAAAATTAACATTAATTTCTTAATTGAAATCATAAAAGGGGACGGACCTTTGTTAGTAAGACTGGTCTATCAGAATAAAACTTTACAGCACTTAAGCAAGGTTAATTTTTATTTTGGTAAAGCACTTTCAGACTACATTCAAGTCCCTCATCAGTACCAGCTTCTCCGAACAAAACTTTTAAATATAAAGAATTCGGCTACAGTTTACATGAATTGTGTGCATTTTTATCAGAATAATAGAACATTAGATTCAAATATTTAAACAACAACTTATATATACGTCTGACTGTACTTAGAATATAAATAAGATTAGTATACTTAATCATAAATATAACAATATTACATATATATTCTTTTGCACATAAGATTCATTTTTTAGAGATACGTTATATATACTATAATAAATAAATATAATGAACATAATACAACATAGAAATAAAAATAAAAATA
>AYEL01040567.1:0-51748 GCA_000484575.1 Olivierus martensii
TATTTATATATGGTACTAACTATGACGTATCACTAAGAAAATGAATCTTTTGTGCAAGAAGATATATAAGTAATACTGTTCTTTTTAAATTAAATATATGAATCGTATCTATGTTATAAATATACTCTGTGATTTATGTAAGATGTTATTTAAATAGTTAAATCTAATGTTCTATTATTCTAATGTTCTAAATTCATATAAACTGTAGCCGAATTCTGTATATTTAAAAGTGGGTTCGGAGAAGCTGGTACTGATGAGGGACTTGAATGTAGTCCGAAAGTGCTTTACCAAAATAAAAATTAACCTTGCTTAAGTGCTGTAAAGTTTTATTCTGGTTTATGTGAAGCAAGAGGTGTTTATAAACTTAGACTGATGTATGCTTACAACTCACATTAATCAAATATTTGCTCGCACTAAGTGAAAAATGGTATTATTTTTATAAGTCGCACTAATTGAATATCGCATAATTCGAACTCGCACTAATCAAGGCCTACTTGTATTGAAGGTGAAGTCAGAGGAGATCGCTAAAAAGCTAATAATTAGGTACCTATTTTAATAAAGCATTAAAATAATATCTAATTATTATATTTTACCTATTTATTTATTTACCTATGTATTACATATTTTATTTTAGAATTTATCATTACTTCGTTTAATTGGGACAGCCGCTTAATTGGGCCAAAATGGATTAGTTCCAATATCTCCCAATTAAGTGGAATCGACTGTATATGATTCAAAATTCTTGAACCAATATAAGCAAGCTTCATTTATTCAAAAATCTAGAATTATTAGACAAATTCCACTCCAAGAATAATAGATTTTTGACATTTAACTTCAGTATACAATAATTAAAATTCAACTAACCATCTTTATTTTTCATTTCTAATTCTCTTTTCTTTTTTAATTCTCTCTGTAAGGCTTCCATACTTCCCCAAACTTCAATAGCTCTAAATTTAAGATTAAGTCCTTTTAAAATATTTAAATTGAAAAAACTATCAAAGTAAAAATAGAAAACAAAATTGTGGAATATTAAATTAAGTATTTAATAATAGTCAAATTATTTCTTTATTCTTTAATTAATTTAAATAATATTTTTTAGTTAACAACAATTTACTTCATATTGCTCATTAAAAAGATGAGTTACATTAAGGATTGCTTCTACAATACATTATAGATTCAATTATTTTATATAAGGATTTTTCTATATATCTGTTTTTAATGGAAGTGTGTTGTTGTTATTTGAAGGAATAAATAGGAAGGTTAATCATTTTGATAAAATAAAAATAAATATAATAAAATACAGTATTTATATTTTTCTATTAAGTCTCAGTAATTAATCTAGAAATATTTTTTTAATTATTTATATTCAAATATCAAAATTTAGTTGAATAATAAAATTTGAATATGAGAACTTTAAATTAGTATTAAAAGAATGTACATGTAGCTCTCAATTTATGAAGCCTCAAATTATGTAGTTTCAAAATTATGAAATTTATACCTTTATAGATTTTGTTATTGTTACTCATGGTTTACATGAATTTGTGTGTGTTTCTATAAGCTTCTATAAATAGAACAAAAGGGACCATCTGAGTGTGTTTCCCTCAGCCAATGATAAGTAGGTGGAAATTTCCAGAAACTGACCTGTAATTTTACCTCAAATTACAATTACAAACTAAAAGGTGAATGAATTAACTGTCAAATTAATAATTAATAAATTTCAAAAAATAAACCGCTAGGGGAAGTTTGGCTGTTTAGGATCATTTGGATTGTGTGTATCCCCCTAGAATTGCTGATTTATGATTAAAATGGTGAAACCTAACTCCAATGTAAATCAAGGGTCACCTATACCATATTTATTGGCTTATAAAAAAAAAAGCCAATTTTCTATTTCTCAATTTTTGAATGGTAAATTTAAGAAAACACTTTTAAACAAAATTTATTGTTAATACAAAATTTAGAATTCAAAATAAAAAAAAGTATCAGATTATTACTCTTATTATTTTATTATTATTCAATTTCAGATTCAACCAGTTTAAGCACAAATATAAGCAGAATATAATTTAATTAATATTTTAAAGAGATTAGAACATTTTTGGCTTAATCTTTCAAACACCATTCCACAACCATGGTTATAGTTACTACATAGCAACAGATAGTATTACATTTTTATTGACATTTGTATCTTATGTATTCTAGTATTTATAGTGTATTTTATGTATTTATATAAAATACAAAAAAATATTTAATATATTGTATTTATATAATATATTAATAATATAATATATGTAATATATACATTTATATAAATACATAAAATACACTATTAATGCTAGGATGCATAAGATACAAATATCAATAAAAATGTAATACTATCTATTTGCGGTAGTTAAGTTCCATAAATAGTTTTTTGCAAATACTAAACCATTGTGTCTATGGAAAATATAGTTAGGTTCCTGCAAATCTTTCTTCCCAACATTTTCATCCTTTGTTTGTGTTTTTTTTTTTCTGTTTAAAGACACCTTATTTAATGTGTATTACAATATTTACAAATAATTACATTATATGCAGTGTACAGTACTATATACAATATTATAATTACAGTAATCTTTATTTAATTTTTTAAAACACTAACTATATAGTAAATAAAATCTTAATTTTGATGAGTAGTTGTTTAATGTTGAAGGATGTTTGATGTGGCAGATGACACATTGTCTTCTTGAACTGCATCAAAAAACTGCATCAGCCTTGTCTGCATTGGTTTTGCCTCAGATCTAAAATCTCTGTGTAAGGAGCAAATTTGCAGGAAATTAGTGCCTAAATTTGAGGCTGCATTCAAGCATAGGGTCATATTCATCTGTTAGACTCAGGATAGACCTGAAGACGATATGAACAGGCTTTTGGCCTACCTGCAGTCTGTGAAGTGAGCGAGGATAGGTAATAAGACTTTTCCGCAGAACAACACAGAGACTACGTTTGATAACAAACAACTTCCCCTATTTGAGAGAGACAGTTTACATTGATATCAATATTTTCGCCACTCAGCGGAGTCTGCAAATAAGCACAAAAGGGGTGCAAAAATCAATTTTGTGGTTACAAATAAATTTTCATGAATACGTGAATACGCAAATATAGAATCCACATATAACAAGAATTGACTGTATTCTATATAAATATCTTAAGTTATTAATATATTACTAGTTTGATATGCTTCAAAACTATCCTATTTGAATTTTCTGTTTGAATCTTTTAACTTGTTCTATTGCTTATGATAACTTCTTTAATCCTTTACATGCTATTGATGGCATATGCTGCTCAAGGTCAATTATTGTCAATGACTATTGAGGGCATATGCCATTAATGGAAGGAATAAACAATAGAATTTTACAACTGCAATTTGGCCAGTCCTAATCAATTTATTGGAGTTGTGTCTAAGGTTTTTGAAAAAAGGCCATAATGAGATACTGATGATGGTTCCAAAATGTTTTCTAGCCAAAATTTCTTATTTCAAATGGTTTTTACAAAAAATTATTTTATTATTGAATATTTTTCAGATAATCAGCTTTTTTCTTCCTTTGTTTCTCTATATTTTAGATTACTGTCTTTATGTTGTTTCAATTATATATTGAAATAATGTTAATTACCAAAATTTTTTTGCAAAAATTAATTTTTTATAGGATAAACTATATTATAGATAATATCAGAACTTTAATTCTATTAAAATAGGCAATAATTTTTATTAATTGTTGATATTTTACTTCATTTTTGCTATATTTTTGTCAAAAAACAAGAAAATTTTAATGTAAACAAAGATCCACCATTAAAAGGAGTGTGGTACTTTTATTGTTTTATTACTGTCAGTCATTTCCTACACTTTTCTTGCCAAGCCTACTGCACTTTTGAAAGTGCAGTATTGGGATGATATGAGGTTCAATTATGTGAGGTCGTACCTTGAATGATTTATTAAATCATTTAAAATTGTTGAATTAAATTTTAGTGTTTGCAATTTATATTAATTGTTACCAACATGAATACCAACAAATTTTATCATCATTTTTGTGTCAATTTGAGATTTAGAAACACCTCCCCACACTGTTCTTTTCTCACTAGAATGATAATACTTTAGCAATTATTAAACAATTGTTAAAACTTTAAAACTGATTATATCAGTTTATGTTAATATTATAATGTTTAAAATTATATAAGTATTAGATATATTTTTTTATGAATAATTGTTTTAATTGTATAAATTATCATTACTTTTTTTGACAATATTATTGTAGTTAATTTTATTAGCATCATTATTGTAATTATAATTTCTATATTAGTTTAATTGTCAGGATTGTAGATGTATGACAGTACAAAAGTCTAGAAATAACTTGAATATTGTAAGAGTATACCAAGATATTTCCAATTAATTTATCCCTCATTTTAACATCTACTTGAACAATACTGTTAATATTGTCTAGAACAGATTTGATAAAATCAATGAAATAATAAACTAAACTTAACTAACGAATCAACGAAATAATAAACTAACTTAACTAGCAGGAAGGGATAAATTGGTTACAGATTTCATATTTATTTATGGGCATTCCTCCATTTTTGAATGGGAAAGATCAAGTTTTTGTTGTCAAAACACTTATAAAGCATACCTTTACACATAAACTGAGATCCATATTACAACAAATCAAATGATTGAGGTTAGACAGTCATGAGAAAAATAATAGCAATAAAAAGTTCATTTGACAAATTTTCCATCATCAATCAGGAAGAGGAGGTTTGACACTGTTCATTTGAGGAATGAGCACCAATTCAAACTTCTCCAACATTTTGTTGATTGGTTGGATGGAAAACAATAATTAGAAGATATTGAAAAGTAAAAATAATCAGCAGTTGCTTCCTGTCAGCAAGTATAGTAATTGCTTTTGGCTTGTTGACCCAGAGAGTCAGGAGTTCTCTCCAGTCTCCACTCAGCAGGCTGGATTATCCCTGCTGTCTGCCAGTGAAGTAACAACTCCCTCTCTATCTCTGTTAATCTGCAGTCTAAAATTGTTAACTATGATTACAGATACATTTCAACAGATGAAGATGGTTCAATACAGTAAACAAGCAATATCACTTATACAGGTATGTTTATGGGTCTAACTGAAGAGTTAAATTAAGCCCCCATTACATTACTTTATAGTGTTGAGTTTGATAATATCGTATTCCATTAATTTTCTTTTAATTGAAAATGCTGAATACTAGATTTGATAATTTTTTTAATCATTTAAAATTATTGGATTAAATTTTATTGTTGATATCCTTTCTTTTGTTATGTACACATTTATTCATATATACAGTAGAGTCTCCCTAATCTGACACACACAGTTTCAGGATTTGTCGGATTTCAGAGATTTATCAGATTATTGGATGTTCAATGAAAAATGTGGTATTACTCAAACAAATACACTGAATTTATTAAGACTTTCCTGTCACTGCTCTTGCTGTTCAAATCTTTCAACCCCTCAATTTTATCCCAATTTTTTTTTAATGTCATAAATGGTGGCTTGTTCAAACTTTAATTTTATTCTGATTTTTTTTAAGTCATAAATGGTAGCTCATCCAATACCATAAAACAAAGCCAAATCAATAAACTTTTCTCCCAAATCAAGTTTCTTAATTATTTCTGCCTTTTCAACAACAGTCAATGTCTTGTGTTTTTGTTTTTCACTTTTTCTGTTTTGTGACATTATGTAAAGATAAATAACAAACACTGATAAGCTGGATTCACACTGGCCTTGCGACTGCAACCGCGACCATTGCTAGAGTAACAATCCCATCAGGCCTCACTTTACGGCTCTTCATTGCGACCACGACAATATTCAACTTGCTGAATATTGTCACGGTCACAGTGGCTACATCATTACGATAGCCAATAGAAAGGAGGCATTTGGCCATCTGTTACAAGCTGTATGCTACATCAGCTCTTATTGGCTGTTGTTTACACAGTTGCTATTGGTTGATTCGAAAAATCATGAAGCCAGTCGTGATCAATGTGCATGTTCTATCACAATTTGTCAGTTGTGGTCATAGTGGTAGACGTGATCTCAGACCAGTGTGAATCCAGCCATACAGTAAAAACACTGTTTTACAGTAAACAGTATACGGAACTTAAAAATTAGTTCGATTACAGTGCCTTGCGCAGGCACTGTAGTCGGACTAATGAACGAATAGTGGTTGTGCAGGAAGAGGAGGTTTGACACTGTTCATTTGGAGAATGAGCACCAATTCAAACTTCTCCAACATTTTGTCGATTGGTTGGATGGAAAACAATAATTAGAAGATATTGAAAAGTAAAAATAATCAGCAGTTGCTTCCTGTCAGCAAGTATAGTAATTGCGCTCCATGTGCGCATTGAACGAATAGTGATTGACAATTTGTTTATGTCAGTTTTTCTCTCTTGCACATTGACAAGTTGTGATATGAAAAGTTCACATGGGTGGTGCGATGGTTCGCAGAGTGTTGGACTACTGAAAGTGTCAGACTACAGAGACTCAACTGTAATAAATTTTAAAATTATTTTATTTGTATTAAAAATTGTTTGTCTATTCTGCTATTATTCCCTCACTTTCTCCATCATTTTGGACTTCTTGTGCCCTTACTCACATGGCCTTTTGCCCTTCATATGCTGGAACATCACCATAAAAACTGCTCCTAGTGTCAGAGCATTCTGACATTTTCCACAATTGTGATGAAGAAAAACTTTTACAGTAGTAAAATTTTATCACTCAGCCGAACTAGTGGAACCCCACAACTATGAGAGATCCAATTAGAGGAAAATAAATACTACTATAGTTATTTATGCATTGAGAGGAGATAATGTAAACAAATTAAAAACAAAAATCAAGTTTTTTTTATTAAAAATTCAAAAATTTATAAAATATTACATTAAAAATTATTGAAATAAATAAAAACATATCAATAAATATTGTCATTTTTATTAATAATTTATATTTCAACAAATTTATATAAACTTAGAAGTAATTAAACAACATAATTAATATTCATTAATCAAAATTTGCATATGAATTGGTTTTTTATCAATTTAAATATGGTCCAATTTTCTTCATTCACAACTTGTTTTATTCAGAGGACCACTTGCTATCCAAAAATAGCAATTACTTCATTGGATGGCTAAATCTTCATATAATAAAAGTGTTTTTTCAGCAATCTCATATACAGAATGAAAACTTCTGAACTTCTGCTCAGGCATTGCATAAGTAAATGTATGTACAACATGTTGGGCCTAGATCAAAATGGTAAAAAAAGAAGTACTAAGCTTTTATTTAGTTGAAAGTGAGGGAGCTAAAAATAAAATTCAGAAAAGCTCTTACACTACCATTATACTGATTCCTTCAAGTTTTTCATTAAAAATATAGAGATATTTATAACTGTATATAATTTAATATTTTTTAGGTATTTAAATATTGTATAGGCTACAAATATGATAAAAAATACATAAATTGGTTGCACTGCATCCTCTTTGTGTTTTTAGCATGTCCTATAATAGCAGCAGAATCCATCATATTTATTTCTAAAAAACTACCAATTATTTTCAATTCTATTATTAAAAATATGTGGATTTAAGCAAATATTCATATTTAAATACATTGAAAAATAATAATTTATTAGATGCTTCATAAATAAGAATGGAAATATGTAAACTGATCTTTTTAGTGATTAAACATGGAAACTACCATTGTAAATATCATTAGTTAATATTAAATGATCTATGTACAGATATTTCTGATCGATGCATTTTCTGATAGTTCTGATTATTTATGAAATACAATATTTTATTTTACAGTTGATTTCAGACATCAGATTTGTGCTCCTGGCAATCATGTATACACTGGTCAACATTCCACTCCCATCAATTACAACAAAATTTCCATTGCATGTTATAGTTCTGAATTTTTATCATTTAAACTTTATTTGAAATGTATTCAAAGAATATAAATGTAATGTATTCGATTCCAAATATTGTTTAAATGCCATAGCAATTTTGTTTGTCTGTAATTGGAATGAATTAATGGTTGTTAGAATGCCTGATGATGGTGCTAAGTCACTGAAAACGTTAGCATGTAATGGTGGTAATTAAACTTCTATGTATAACTGCGTATAGTGCTGTTATTTATAATATTATAATATTTTAAACTTTATTAAATATTTTTGTTAATATTCAGAAGTGACAGAAATTTTAAATATTTCTTTGATATTTTTTGTTTAACAAAAACTTCAATAAAATTGTATTGTAAAGAAACATAACAAGACACAATCACATTCTGTTCTCTATCCAGCTTTTTCTTTATGTTATGTTGTGACATTTCAATGCTGTAAGTCTGGAATTTTGTTTGGATGGCCATATTTATTCTAATAGTGAAATGGATTTGGAAAATTTTAAAAATTATAAAAGAAATTATCTGTTTATTTCAATGAATGTCATATTGTTCCAATATTTGAAAGTTAGAGGAGCTCAATTTATACATATGTTTCATACTTTTACTGATTTTCAAATTCTAAAATTAGGGGGATTGATTTAAATAAGGTATATATAAATGTAATTCTAATTATTAAAAATGCTTACTTTATTTCAACATCTTTCCTTAAATATACATTAATAGGAGGACTTTCTTCATATGGACTTCGTCTTTGAATTTTTCTTAGTTCTTCTAAATCTCTAAAGGGAGGAAAAATCAAATTATTATAAAAGGAACAATGCAACAACAATATTAATTATTCACTACTAATTAAAGAGGTATGCTTTGAAATGAAATTTCTATAGTGATGGACAACATAACTATAATACATACAATTTTTCTGGAATCATCATATGAAAATTTAATTATTGCATAATATTCAATTATAAAAAAAAAACATTAATTTTATCACTTTTAATCAAATAAAAATAATGTGTAAACATTCAAATATGAACAATAATTTTTAAATTCCCAATGATTCATTCTCTGAAAAATATGAAGGTTATTCAAATAAAAAATGAACAATCTTTATATCAGGGTAAAGGACAAAGAGATTAATATAAACTCACTAACAAAACAGAAATATATAAAAGAATATGAAGTACCTTTAAAGAACAATGACATGTGCAGGGATGAAATTTATATTGGATGTACTGTTAGGTCGATACAAAAAAGAATTTGTGAACATAAATCAGATGTGGAGAAAGGACAACAGAATATTGTGTTAGCACAAAGGCTCTTGAATTTTGATGCTCAAGCAAAGTGGAGTGAAGTCAAGTTATTAAAAACAACCTAAAACCCACTAAGAGGGAAGTTTATGGAAGATTTATAAGAATAAAATGTTGAAAAATAATTGCATAAATACAATTAATCAAAATCTAATAAGCATGGAATGAGTCTGATGTAACAAAACATTACAACACAAACAAAAAAGAAAACAACTGATTTAGGTTTAGCAATCATAATGCTTTAATAAGTTATATAAATTAAATTTTTCATTTCCTATAACTTTATTTAATAATTTAATTTCATTTTAAATTGTTTTTTGTAACTTTAGTTTAAATATCTTTCATACATTTGAATTTATATTATGTAACTTGTTGCCATTTTGAACTGTTTGAACTTTTGTTTTGAATTGAATTCTAAAGTGTGTTCTAAAATTTATATTGCTCTATGTTGATCGCTGAAGAAGATCCAGAGGGTTGAATGTGCTTCAAATAAAAATGAGGGTTGAATCCGCTTCATTGTCCCATTAGAGAATTAAGATTCTCAGATGGAAGAGAAAATAAGTCCAATAATTTCCAATGTCTTTGAGAAAATAATCTTGGAACATATTACTGACATTCAGTGAAATACACAAAAAAACAGCTTTGTCTCAAAGGGTGATCACTTGTAATGTGGAAATCAAGTGGCAAGAAGCAAAAGTGATAAAAGTGATTGAAGACCTTAAGGAAAGCAGGGTAATGGAGAATTTAACAATTTATCAAGAAAAAGAAGTAATATGTTATAAATAAAACAGACTCCTATATAGTCAGTATGGAATGGAGATGGTATAACCAAAAAAACTGAAACAAAGTATAGAATTTTACTATTTCTAATTTTCTTTATTTAACAGAATATTTTTATAACATTGATACTACTTTTTTTACAAATGGACATAATCATTTTGTATATAATTTTTTAATTAAATTATTTACACCACTTTGTAAGTAGTAAAGTTAATGTTTCTTCATGATGAAAACCATTATGTAAATACCATTAATATAAATTATTGTTAAAAACATATTTTGGTTAAACCTTTAAATAATAATATATAACTTTTTAACAATTTTAAAACTATATTTAACTACCAAAAGTTATTGTATTATTGTTTGAATGCTTATCATTTATATAGAATAAAACAAAACCAATAAAATAATAATGTTAAAGACCACACATGAATTTTAAAATTTTTAAGTTGTATTTTTTTGAATTAGGAATTTTCTTATTGTGTTAATTTTTTTATTTCTTGTTTTTATTTGGAATATTAAACTAGTTTGGATTTTAATAACCTGTGTTAATACTGCTGCTTATTTTCTTATTTTGTGCTAATATTTTCTCCAACTTATAAGTTGGGGAAGTGTATTTCCTGATGATCAATCTAACTTTTAAAGTAGATTTATAGCCCAAATGAGCCTAATAGTCATGCCTTATTTTAACTCTTGAAATCATAACAGAAATTTTAATGATTTGAATAATTTAAACTAATTTTAACACCATCTCGTAATTAGAATATTTATTATTTTATTAAATTAATGAGTGGCGCCATCTATTAATTAATTATTAAACTAGAATTTTAATTAAATTTATTTGGAGAAAAAATCCACCTCAGCTTGGGATCAAACCGGGGACCTTTGAATTATTGTTCCAACGTCTTACTGCTAGACCACCGAGGCCAACAAGCGGATTCATTCTCCAGATAGTTATATTAATTTGAATGTATTTTTTGATTACCGCATTGGACTTTGCTGATAGATCCATTCCTGACTGGGCTATATCTAGCCACGGGACCTCATTGGCACTAGCCAGGCAACACATAGACCAGCACAATCATTAAAGCTTAACCTTATATAATATAAACCTTCAAGGGAACTATAATCCAAATGAATCTAATAATCATGCCTTATTTTAACCCTTGAAATCGTAACTGAAATTTTAATGATTTGAATAATTTAAACTAATTTTAGCACCATCTTGTAATTAAATTAATGAGTGGTGCCAAAATTTAATTTAATAAATCTAATTATGAGATGGCACTAAAATTAGTTTAAATTATTCAAATCATTAAAATTTCCATTACAATTTCAAGGGTTAAAATAAGGCATGATTATTAGGTTCATTTGGATTATAGTTCCCTTGAAGAGTTGTAGACGTGTAGCATTTGTACTTTATAAAGGAGAGCAATAAAATCCTAAAAATGGTTCTGTATCTATCATTTTCTGCTATTAAAGATCTAATAAGTTTGAAGTGATTTTGTATTATTATTATTATTATTATTTAATGAACTTTTTTATTCACATTTTGTAGAATCTAGCACAAATAAAATGACTTATACATCTATATATTTACTGAAACTGAAGAATTTGAAACTCATAAGCAGGGGACTTACTGAAGTGTTATAACTATCATGTTATTAGCATGCAAAATTGCAATATAGTACAATATATAAAATTAATATACAGTAATACTGCGACTTACGCGAACTCGGAGTTACACAATTCTTGATTTTTTTCATTTAGCAACACTGCCACCATCTTCGGTGTGTAGAACCTGAAGACAGTATTTAACAGGCTTTAGGCCTAAATGCAGTATGTGGCGCAATGTGGGTAAGGATAGGTAATGAGGCTTTTGACTACAATGACACAGATTACGATTTAGATAACCAATAGCTTTCTTTAATAGAGATTTTGTACATGGTAAATTTAATCTGACAATCAGTTCAGATACCAGATGCAGCAAAAAAATTAAATTCATTCCTTTCAATGAACAAGATGAACATGGTTGAATGGAATTTCTTTTTGGTTAGAGATTCCCGATATGGGGAGGAGCACAAAACGGGTTTTCTTGGATTTCTTTCTTGGTAATTATTGAAGAGAACTGTTAATACTGTCCAAGTGCTGCTTTTGTCTTGTTCAGTCTTTTTATGACTCTTGGGCACGGTGAATTGTCTCAAGGTTCCAAAGCAACATTCGGACACGTGTTTTCCATACTGAATCATATTTTCGTATTGAATTTATACATATTAATACAAAATATGTAAAAAGAACTGCAATTTTATTAAATATTTTTTCTTCTAAATTAGTGTTTTTATCAGTCCTTGTTCCCAATTAAACAAAATTTATATGTATTTATATGCAAAGTTGTACTCCGACTTACGCAAATTCAACTAATAAAATTTTCATCGGACCCACCTATCGCGTAACTTCGGGGTATTACTGTATTATAAAAAGAAATTTTTAATATAGGAGCTCTCCTACTTATGATCATTCAATCTTATAATTACCCTTACAATATTCTAAGCATGGTTATTTTCACAGAATATTGGCTAGAAATACCTTTTCTGTCACAATTAGTTGAGATACAATATCTTGACATACAAATCAAGATAGTCACTGGTGAATGTAATTTAAGCATAATTTAGAAAAGACATGTATATGCCATTATTCATTAAAGCTGAAGCGAATGAGCTGTGGTCATATAAGATGGCTGCTTTCAGAGCGTTGCTACAAAGAATTGTAACTCATTGCACAACAACATCAAGTATGAATGAAGAACTCGAATGGATTAAAAACCAAGTGGTTCACAACAGCTATGCAGAGAGTACATTACATGATTATGGAATAAAATACGTAGATGGACAACTAAAAGAACTAACAAAGAAACAGATCCAAACAATAAACCAACCTATAACACATGAACATGAATTTGACATTGACATGAATGCGACTACTCTAAGATATAGATCAAAATTAGAAAGAATTACAGGTTATAAGCTTGCTTTCAATATATGAAATACCTTGTTCAACCTATTAAGAAATAACAAAGACAAGATCGATCCCTCCTTCCTTCCAGGTGTATATGAAATACCAATGCTGGATAAAGATATTAACCAACATATTAAGTACATAGGTTATACGAGTGGATTGCTAAAGAAAAGAATACCTGAACACAAAAGAGATATACAAAATAATGTGGCTATGATGGCCTTAGTGCAAAAAGCGATAATAAGTGATCTAAAGGTAGACCAGAGCAACGCAAAGTTAATATTAAAAGAAAATGAGCCTAGAAAAGGTAAGATAGCTGAAACTTTGACCATCTTTGAAAAGAGGAATACTGTCTAAACCCATTAATAAAGTGGATCCTGCTATTATCAACAATGCTTGGAAATGGTGCACAAAAGGAAAACAATGTCTTTCCAAACAAGACTATTCAAAGAAATATATAAAATATAAATTGTCGATAATATAATTTAATAAATATTGGTTTTAATTTTTTGTATGTAATCTTAGTTTAACTTGTACAGCTATACATGGGTTTGTATATATTATTCTTATCAATTATTTTATGTTATTGAAATTAATTTGTTGCTATAGTAACCAAGTTTAATTTAAAATGTTAAGAATATTGTGTGCGTTCTTTAGAATTCTTTCTGTTAAAATACTCTTAATGGAAGCTGATGAGGATTTAAAATAAAGCAAAAGCACTTCTTGCTCTTACTTATTGTTATTTATTTGTATACATGGTATGTATAAAATTAATTCCTGCCATAGTGCTGTTAATAGTGAGTTCTGAATTAGTTTGGCAGTATAACAGTTTATAATTTTGGTTATTATCTACATAAATACATTTGAAATCTGTTTTTTTGTCTTTCTATTTTATATCAAAGATGATTTATTACCCAAAATTCTATATTTATTGAATATTTTTGATTCCATAAAATTAATGAGTAGAACTATAGATGATATGTTACAATGCTTTGTGATTACTCATATCATATTCAGGAATAATATATTATAATAATATAATTGCTCACTGAGTGTTTGTATTTTATTGTTTACAGTTTTCACTGAAGGACTGTGCTTGAAAACTAATAATAGCAAAAACATTCAGTTACAGGAATATTTACAGTATTTAAACAGACTGTTAGATGTGATATGCCACAATATGTGATGCAAAATAATTCCATGTAGCTACAACAGATCCAATGTTAATTAATAATTAACTAATCTATTAACTATTAATTATCTATTGTCTATTACTATCTTGTAATCAAGGGAACAGAAAATGAAAAAATTCCTGCTCAGAAACCCTACTAAAGATACATCAGCACTTGGTAGCAGTATATATAAAAGCTTTATTATGAAAAACATTTTTGGTCATTCAAGTTGACCATCTTCATTGTTTATCCAAATGACCAGAATATATAATAGAATATTATATAATCTGCATCATAATCTTTTTAAATTAGAATTTAAAATTTAAATTCTGATTTAAAAAGACAATACATACAATTCACTGCAGCTAAAAATTCACAATATTATTTAAACTTAAACAAAGCATTATGAGATATAAAAATATAATAAATAAAATTAAAATTAACATAACAGCTTTTACAAGCATTTAATCAAAATTCTATTTTATCAACATATAAAAAGAGATATATAACAATAAACTTTAGCCCAGGGGTGACCAACCTTTTATAATTCATGCATCAATTTTTTCATTTTTTAGTTAAGATGCACCATACATACTTATACCCCTTTACAGCCCTTTTAGTAATCCAATGATATTAGCCAGCTAACATGTCACGTGGTCAATGTAACATACTGAGGTTGCTCAAATAGCATTAATCTTCCATCTTGGATTTTACATCAAGTAATTTATGCTAATTACAATATATAAAGTTAATATCTAATAATCAATACCTGTCTTTAAATCTTTCTGCGTAAATCCCCTAACAAACAGCTGTTTCATAAAAATCAATTCCCTGTTCTTGCATTATAAGTGAACACGCATGCACAGGCATTTCAGATTTAAATATAGATAAATTATATAAGAAATTTTTGTTTTTCATTTTTCTCTGGAGTTCAATGCGCCATTTTTGGCGCAAGCGCCATAGGTTGCCACCCCTGCTTTAGCCCATTAATATCTGTTGATGTGTAGACATGTCATGGAAATGAAATAAAAAACAATAAAATGTTTTAAAAAAATTCAATTTTGTATTTCACCTGGGAGAGGTAGGCCCTCTCCCAGGTGAAATTCTAGAAGTGTATGACTTCAAATCTCTATATCCTTCCATCAAATTAGGTATTTTTAATGAAATTTTGCCATTATCAGACATCTCTTCCTGTTATTCCGTTAATAAATATTCTCTCTTTATAGTAGAACCTCAGTTTAAGTACATGTTAAAAATATTCTATATAATTTTAGATAAAATAATGATGTTTTATATTATATCAATATATAGATCAGAAGAAAAATTAATTGATAAGTCATCAAATGTAAGCGATTGGATAATTGACTATAGTTCACCAAAATCTGTGCTATCCTCTCTGCTCGAACCACACAAACTTGAAGATTTCTTTTCCACTTATTGGGAAAAACAACCTCTAGTTATAAAATGTTCAAATAATCAGAGAATGCCACCAAAATTTTTCTCTTTGGAGATTTTATACGAAATATTGAAAGAGCATTCATTAAATTTTGTCGACGACATAAATGCCTGTCATTATATCGATGGCAAGAGAAAAAATATGAATGGAAAGGGCAGAATAACTGCCAAGAAAGCAGCAGATTTACTGAATAAAACTGGAGCAACTTTACAAATTCACCAGCCTCAACGATTTGTAGTAAGTAATATTCGTAAAATATGCTATTTGTAAATCTCTTAATATATAAAACTTTTTTCAGTCAGAATTATGGAAATTAATGGAAAAATTAGAATGCTATTTTAACTGTTTAGTGGGAGCCAATGTTTACATAACACCTTGCAATTCGCAAGGTCTCGCTCCTCATTATGATGATGTAGAGGTATGTCAGTTATCAATTGATTGAGAATTAGTAATAAAAAAACGTGCTTTAATTTGTTTCCTATTATTATTATTATTATGATTCAGGTTTTTATAATACAATTGGAAGGACTAAAAGAATGGAAACTGTATAAACCACCCATTGAATTGCCACGGGAATACAGCAAAGATCTGAGTGAAGAAGAAATTGGAGAACCAACTCATTCTTTTACTCTTAATGTACGTTTTCACTTTACTTTTTTTATTTAAATGAGATTTTAACATTTATATCTCCAGCATTTGTTAATACAAGTAGTTGTCAACTTACGATGGCCAAAAATTATTAAAAGTTCTTTAATTCAATTTTGCCGTTTACTTATACAGAAGACCCCGTTTAACGCGGGGGATATGTTCCGAAGAAACCAAGCATTAAACGAGGTCATCTTAACACATAAATAATGGGATAGGTGAAACAGAACAATGAATAAAAAATATACGTACCATTTTTTTTATTTTATTTTGTAACATTACTATTGTATTACATTAATTATAGACATTTTTTTTATTGCTAATATCGATTTTTAGTCATATATCATTCATGAAAATCAAAAATATTTGAATGAGGAAGGTTCTTCCTCATCTAAATATTTTTATTTTTGTAAGGAGTCATTTAATGTTGTTTGCCTTTTCCTCTTTCGTTCAGCAAGCAATTGTCGATAGTGAGACATTGCATCCATGACACTTTGTTTTGCTTTTAAACTTTTATCAAAATTTGGATCATTTTGTATAAATTGATTCATAATTTCTATAAATAGTGGTTAAACTTGTTTTGACAATAATATCGACGAAAGAAAAACGTTCTAACTTCAAGGAACTATAGTTCGAAGTAGCAGAGTAAGCCACCTTGACTGCATGGAACTACAGTTCAAAGTGGCAGCATTCGGGTTAAAACTAAAATGGGATAATTGTTATTTTTTTATTACAGTAAACTAACATTGATGATCGATCATAAATGTGAATTGTGACTGCAGCAAACTTTAATTTCAATGCAGTGTATTATATAGGAAACTCTCTGCGAGAGACCATAGGAATAAATATATCAAAGCAACAAATTCATGCGATTTCGGATTTATATGAATACGGTTTGAAAATCCATGCCAAAGTGAATCAATAAAAAATATAATTTGAAAAAACTGCGTAATATTGAAACAGCATTAAATGGGGCAGCGTTAAGCGGGATCTTACTGTATTATGTTGCTTTTGTATATACATTGCTTGTTAACTAATAGCAACTATGCAAAGTCTTTTAATATTATGCAATAGCCATCAGTGTGATTCATCCACTTCTAACTTATCACAGCCTGTGGCATGTTAGTTGCTAATCAACAGTCGAAATGTTCGTATTTTTCATTGCAATTTTTGTATCTCATCACAACCCTATCATGTCCAGTAAGAGAAATTATACTAGTGATGAAAAAATTTCTTAAATTTTTCTTTCTTAATTTTGTATTTACGCGTTTAATTGTGTGTGTGTAAATAAATAATTTATTAATGTTTATGTAAACTTATACATTTTTAACCATTTTGAGTTAAACAGAAACCTAATTTATGAAAATATAAAAAAGGAAATCATACAAAATCAAGAATTAAAAAGAAGTCCTTGACTTATAACAGACTAAACTTATGATGGAGATGTTGGAATGGAACCCTGTCATAAGTGTATGACTACCTGTTTATCAGGTGCAGGAGTTATTCTGTTACTATATTGAGAAGCAACGGACTGTATAGATACTCGCTTAGTAGTGATTTAAGGTCTGTAATGATATTTCTGCATCAGATATTTGCCTGTAATAACTTAAATTGTTATCATGACTATTTTATTATAGTGATTTTCACTATGATAGAAAATTAATTTTACTTGTTAGTCTTGCAAATATAGCTGCGAGTATTTGGCAAGTTAGCTGACCTCACAAAATGAATTAACCACACAATTAAGCTTTGAGAAAAAATATTTATTAATCATAACTTACATCATTCTTTGTTACTAACAAGGCTCCCTGGAGTTGCATTTTGTCAAGGTGTTGTTTGCTGTAAGATAGAAGTCAATAAAGTAGATCAGGAAATGAAAACAGTGTGTCACCTTGCATCACAAGTCATAATTTGTGAGGATTCGGCTATAGTCGACCTCACAAATTTAGTAATTAGAATTAACTAACCCAATTTTATAGTGTAGTTTGAAGGATTATTCAATCAAGTTCTACTAATCATCTGTTTTGAAGATGTTCAATGAAATTCCTGTCTATGAGCTAGCAACTTTACTATTGTTGTTGCTGATTCACAATTAAACATCAAGTTGATGACAAACTGGATTTGGATGCCTTGTTCTGATATGCAAATTCTCTTTTCATTGTATCTTCAACATACCTGTAACACATCTATGGATGGTTACAGGTATGTTGGTGTGGAGTCATCTTTATATAAATCGTCAGCTCATTGCTCCAGTTCTAGTCCACTGTTATGTAGTCCTTATCGAACTTTGTCATCAGGTATAATTCTTGCCATTATCATACAATTTATTTATTTTCATTCTTATTTATGGTGTCTAATGAATTCTTGACAGTTGAACTTGATGGCATAGTTTCACAAACTCTATTATACAATATGGACTGAACTATTCTCCAGATTTTAACTAATGCATCATTCAGAATATTTGTGTACTTTTTGTAATAGAAAGGTGCCCTATCTACCCAGTACTATCGACTATGCATATTGAACATTGTTGTTCCAGACTCCCAGATTGAACATCAAGTCAGCAATGACTGGACTTGAGACGACCAACTATGTCATCTCGTAGCTTCATAACTGTAACCAGATTTAAATGATATGCAAATCAATAAACAGGATTTCATGAAATCAAAGAATACATTGATAAAAAATTCAAATCATTTTTATGTATTAAATACAATTTTTCCCCTCCATTTTGCAGCCTGGAGATTTGTTGTACATGCCACGAGGTGTAGTTCATCAAGCAAGAAATCCTAACAGTTCTGAAGATTACTCAACTCATGTAACAATTAGTACATATCAAAAGCAGTAAGTGAAAACTTTCCATACCTTTATTCTAAATTAATCATAACTCTAAAGTACCTAGTAATACATTTAGCACCATCGGAGATTATTTAATGACGGTACTGCCAGCAATAGTGGATAAAGCTTTGAAAGAGTCTGCAGAGTTTCGTCGAGGTATACCAGTCAACAGTTTTACTCCGTTTCAAGTAGAAAATGTAAGATTGATTGTAACTTCGAAATTTAATTTATTATTTGAAAAATTCTTAATGAGCTTAACCTACAGTCTATAGTGAAAAAATTGCTGCAGAGATTGCCAGAAATTGTGAGCAGTTCGGAAACATTTACTTCTCATGCAATGCTTCAAGATTTCATGAAATTTAGGCTTCCCCCCTTTGGTGTCAATCGAGAAGAAATGTTGGTTAGTTCGCCAGCTGGAAATCCACCTCAATTGAAATCTTTCATTTCATTGACATTTCCGTATCATGTGTCTTGTATACTTGCGGAAGAATCTGATGGTAATTATTATTATTTCTAATTTTCAATATTTTTGGGATACAACTATTATTTTTTTTTATTCATTGTAGATGATAACCACTGTACATATTTGTATGTATATGCTTCTGTTATGAATGATCGGAATTTACATATGATGAATGGAAATGTGGAAGATGAAGAGGTTTGTTAATTAGATTTAAATAATTTTTGTTTTGAATTTGCACTTAACCAATTTTTGTCGTTGTCTTTTACAGAGTAGCAGTATTTTAAAATTTCCATCTCATTATGCAAAAGCCATGGAACAGTTACAAAAGTGCAGTCAATCAGTTTGTGTTTTTGAACTTTCTCTTCCAACAGATGACGAAAAGTTGAATCTGGCAATGACACTGTGGACTCAGCACCTCATAACAGTAATTAAAAAGTCTTGAGTTAATCACTATTCGTTTTGTCCTTTTATAAATACACATTCACATCTTATCTGAAGTTGAATTGGTATATTAGAATATTTTTATAGATTTCTTTGAATCATCACAATATTATAATAATTGTTACTTAAATCTGCCCTTATAGTTATGCTATGTTTACATACATCAAGGGTGTCAAACTCAAAGACTAACACAGGCCAAATAAACAAGACTCCAAAAAAATTTCAATTTTTGTAGAAACAGCTTTTATTTCAAAAAGTACAATGGGACCAACAGTAAAATTAATGTTGGCATCTCTTATCCGCTACCAACTTTTCCACTTCGGAGGAAATCTTATTTGCAGTGATTGAATTATGGAAGAGAAAGATGGGCAAACAAAATGAACTTGTCTATCACTTCATATGTCATAGAAGTGGTTATTATGATTGCATAGCAACAGGAAAAAGACACATTAAGAGTCAAGGTACTTGTAAAATAGATGCAACATGTACTTCTTCCATTGAAGTAATAGAAAGAGATGCACGGAGATAATTTAACGTGCAAATATTTGTAAAATTCAGGCGCACCAACTTCATTGAATTTTTTGTCTGGGCTGCAAAAGTAGTCGTTGCAGGCCACAAGTTTGACACCCCTACACTATGAAAATTATCATCACATAGATTGAAGGAAATGCTCTATAAGATGATATGGTTTTACGGGTGATTGCCACTTTATAAATCAGATAATGATATAATAGCAGGTAAAAAGAGAAAGTAATACTTAATAACAACTTGCTTACTTTTACAAATAATCAGTCCTATACAGCACTAAAGTAATACTTAAAAACAACTTGCTTGCTTTTACAAATAATCAGTCCTATACAGCACTAAAGCAAGTAAAAATATTTTTTATTGTGGCACTGTATTTAATTTATTGTAAGCAAGTAACTATATTTTTTATTGCCACAATAAAAAATATTTTTACTTGCTTTAGTGCTGTATAGGACTGATTAAATCTGCCCTTGTATTTATGCTATGTTTACATACATCAAGGGTGTCAAACTCAAAGACTAACACAGGCCAAATAAGATTCCTCATCAGTGCCTCAGGTATGTGGGGCACTGATGAGGGGCACAATAAAAAATATTTTTACTTGCTTTAGTGCTGTATAGGACTGATTATTTGTAAAGGTATGTGGGGCACTGATGAGGGGCACTCAGGTATGTGGGGCACAATAAAAAATATTTTTACTTGCTTTAGTGCTGTATAGGACTGATTATTTGTAAAAGGAGAAATTTTGCATTAATTCTTATTTTTTCTAGTTTTATTAAAATTTACTTAAACATATATTTGAAATATTGAAAATTTTTTATTGATTGAATAAAAAATTTTTAGTATTAACTGGCTCCAAAAAAACTTCAATTTTTGTAGAAACAGCTTTTATTTCAAAAAGTACAATAGGACCAACAGTAAAATTAATGTTGGCTTCCTGACACTTGGCATCTCTTATCCGCTACCAACTTTTCCACTTCGGAGGAAATCTTATTTGCAGTGATTACTTTTAAAACTGATTGAAGTTGAATGTCAGTAATTCTGGATCTTAAAGGAGACTTATTTCCTTTCATAATTGTAAATAATTGCTGACATCAAAAAGTACTTCCAAACACGGAGATAATTTAACGTGCAAATTTTCTCGTATTTTTAAACCTGGCAGGCAAATATTTGTAAAATTCAGGCGCACCAACTCCATTGAATTTTTTGTCTGGGCTGCAAAAGTAGTCGTTGCAGGCCACGAGTTTGACACCCCTACACTATGAAAATTAATAAATTGATTTATGAAAATTATCATCACATAGATTGAAGGAAATGCTCTATAAGATGATATGGTTTTACCAATATCATATATTATCCAACTAAATACTTCTAATCAGGGTTGCAGAATCGGAGTCGAATTTTTTAAAAGGTGGAGTCTGAGTTGGATCATTTACCATCAAATTCTGCAACCCAAGATTGCAGAGTTGGATATTTTTGGGTGGAGTCAGAGTCGGATTTTTTTTAAAGGAAGAGTCAGATCATTTGCCATCCGACTCTGCAACCCTGCTTCTAATGAATTAATTTGGAATTAAACTGTAATTAAGGTTCAATTATTAACTCAACATACATAATCATGATTAATAAATTATTATTAAATTAAGTTTAACTCCAAATTAGTCACTAGAAATATATTCTTCTAATACAGGGGTCGGCAAACTGCGGCTCTTTAGGCACGTACATGTGGCTCTGAAGTAAAATTGAAAATAAAGCTACCATAATTTCGTTTATAAAATTTTTAAAATAATTTTATTCACATAATGGTGATTTCACTTGTTTTATAGATTTTGCAAAACTTCGTGGTACTAAAATGTATGAAGCGTGACGTCAGAGAGGAGAAAACGAGTAAGGAGGTTATACAGAGGAAATGGAAAGTTGATTAAGCAAATATTAAGCAGGGAGTCAACCAAAGTGACTAATAATGCTAATAAGTGAGCGCATGGGTGCCAAATGTTGGCCAGTACAGACCTTGGTAGAGACCAAAGACAACGAGCCTTGCCAAGTAGATAGCACGTGTAAAATTATATTTATGGCTCTCGAATAATTTTTAAATTGTTGTGAAGAATAGGTTTAGCTCTTCAGTCTCAAAAGTTTGCCAACCCGTTCTAATAGATCTATTACTACCCAGATATTTCAGCTAATAATTTTTTATTTGATATATGAAGCCACAATTGTCCATTTCAAGATGAATTTATAGCTTATCTGTTATCACATCATAGTGTCATTACATAATAATATCCCATAATTTAATTCAAACATCAAAAATTACTTTTGGTTCACTTTTAATAACAGCAAAATACTTTCAGGTATAAAGCTTATCATTGCTTTAAACTCTAAAATTAGAATAAAAGAATATTTTTTAAAATAATGGCATGGACAGAGAAGTTTTAATATTCTGAAATAAATGATTACGAAAACTTCGACAAATTGGCTATATGTAATCCTTGTGACAATGAATTAATCGATCAATTCACAGATAAAGAAACCAGATTACTCAATTTGTATAACACAATACTGTAGTAGGCAGTTGATAAATACAGAATATTTTCCAATTTGTGATATGGGTTGTTTTAACAGCTCTCGATTTACGGCAGCATTCAATGTGCTAAATAAGATTATTTACATGAAAAGTATGTACTATTTAATTTTATTAATTCACAAGTATTCACTGTCACTTACAGTTCTGTATAAGATTAAAAAGACAGTTTTACTAATAAAATATTAACATTACAACATGATTTTGAAAATGCAGTTTCTGCTTACCCGTATTTGTAAGTAAAAAAAATACTGAAATAATTTAAATCCGAAAAAATTCCAGTTCTTACATCCGTTATGTATAATCTATATCAGACCATATTGTTTCGACTTCACTCTCTTCTAGTTCAACCTAAACGAGAAAATAATCGTGAGATACTAAACTAAAAAATACCATATGAAACAATGCAACAATCTTACTTCATTTTCTGAATCACCGATATCTTCAGTTTCGACTTCGTAGGAATTTTCTAATGATTCCGGATGCTGTTCTACTCTCTGCCTACCTTCTGCAGCTCGAGCATTATTTGGGTCCATACTGAAAACAAAATTTTATAAGAAATTCTTTGAACTTGAAGTTTCTATAGAATAATCCTTACTTTAGGACTATGCTGAAATGATGCAAAGCTTTTTCGTGTTCGTTTGTCCTTGCTAATAAATCTCCTAACATCTGGTGCAAACGACTAGTGCTCTGTAGTTCAATTTGTCTTCTAAGTCTGAAATAAATGTTTTGTTACTTGACTCATTTACACCTAGAGCTGTCCATATCAAGTTTATGCAAATATTTTTAAATTAAAATTTTCACTATCTAATTTATAAAAATATGATAACAAAAGACAGTTCTAGCTATCAAACTATGAGGAATTCAATTTCTCTCAATCAAAATTTTAAAAAATGCAAAAACAAAAAAAAAATATTATTGGACTAAATGAAAAAAGAAGAATAAAGACTAGTTCTCACTAGTGCAGTTTCAGAACTGAAAACCACTTTCTAACATCATTCCACATAGAGAGCAATTTGAGGTGCAGATTTTTAGCACGGTTTGAATCAAAGCGGCTTTGACTTCAACTGCTGCAGTAGCTGACTGTTCTGTTTTTCGACCAATAGCGATATTTCGCAAGTTTTAATAATATCAAGTTTATGCAAATATTTTTAAATTAAAATTTTCACTATCTAATTTATAAAAATATGATAACAAAAGACAGTTCTAGCTATCAAACTATGAGGAATTCAATTTCTCTCAATCAAAATTTTAAAAAATGCAAAAACAAAAAAAAAATATTATTGGACTAAATGAAAAAAGAAGAATAAAGACTAGTTCTCACTAGTGCAGTTTCAGAACTGAAAACCACTTTCTAACATCATTCCACATAGAGAGCAATTTGAGGTGTGACATCATTCCACATAGAGAGCAGTTTGAGGTGCAGATTTTTAGCACGGTTTGAATCAAAGCAGCTTTGACTTCAACTGCTGCAGTAGCTGACTGTTCTGTTTTTCGACCAATAGCGATACTTCATACTTTTACGTCAAATTTCAACACGGCTGCTTGTTTGGTTATTGATAATGTAAAAAAAATTTTTACTTTATTTTCCATCATAATTGTATAGTATACAAAGATCAAAATGTCTGCACTCTGTCTACTGAAATGTGGGAAGTCTTTACACAGTTTTCCCATAATGCACAGCGTTAGTGTGAACTGATGAGCAATTTTTCGGCATTGGAAAAGTAAATTGATAAAATATTGCTACGGGGCTTTTCAAAGTAATGCACAGCGTTAGTGTAAACTGATGAGCAATTTTTCGGCATTGGAAAAGTAAATTGATAAAATATTGCTACGGGGCTAGTGAAAATCATCCTTTAATCTCCTAGATGGACTAAACAATTATCCTGATTTCAAATACAGGTAGGCCTCGATTAGTGCGAGTTCGAATAATTGATATTCAATTAGTGTGACTTATAAAAATGATGCCGTTTTTCACTTACAAGGGGAGGTTCAGACATTCGGGTCACCGATTTTTTTGAAATTTTGCACACCTGTAGTAGTCCCCTAGGACAATATAATGTGAGAGTAATAAAGTGCACTACTCTAAGAATGTTGAGAAAATCGCACGAGAAGTTTCATATTGAGTTCATATGAGGCGTTGCGGATACGAAGGGCGAACTCAACAAACGCTAATGTTGATCCCGGAGAAAAATGGCTGTCTGTATTGCGTATTCTCTATGATCATAGTATGCCAATAGGTGGAAATAAAGTTGATTGTTTTATATTATTTATAGCTTATCATTATATGGACATTTCATATAAGGAAATTCAAATACATAGGTTTTTAAAATAATTAGTTGATATGACTTAAGAACTGCTCTGGCATGCCAGGGTGGAAATGGTATTGTTCCACAGTTCTTGCTGAAAACATAACATTTTGTAACATCTATAATCTATTTGTAAAATCTAAAATCTATTTTATAAATTCTGTCATCTATATTCTAGTTTGCAAAATCTAAATCTCTGCAAGACCTGTCGAAAGATCCCACTTCTGCCCTGCCGGAGTGACTCTTATGTTATAGCAATTGATCAATACTTTATTAAATAACTTAATCCACTCATTAAATTTTTCTGTTTACAATTATATTTTAGAAAATTACATACCGTCTTTTAACAATGTCTTATAGAGACAGGAAATGCCAATTCTGATTTCATGACTCTGGCCAATTTAAAGAGATTCTGTTTACTAGTCTGCCTCAAATGTTCATCTTCTTTGACTGTTATCAATCTTAGTCTTCCTGTTGATTTCACTGCAGAAACAGATCTTGTTTTTTCATAACATCTGCATATATTTATTACAGTTCATGTGCTTATTTTAAATATTTCAGCAATTTGTTTGACACTTTTCCCTTCCTGCCTATGTTGAACTTTTAATTTTCTGATACTATTGTTGATTTGTTTGGGCATAATTGTCATTGGTTATTTTACAGATACACAAAATTATATAAAATGAACATATCAGTTTACCACTTGCTACTATATAAATGTTGAAATATAAAAGCACTATTTGCAAGGTGAAAATAGTTTTATTTGCATATAACGTTTTCGGACGTATTCCATCCCTCTTCAGTATGGCTAACACTAGTTACATAACATACTATTCCAAACGTTATTCCACACTGGAATTTACATCAATTTAGAACAATATTCAAAATCACTTTTTAAAATCATTTTTAGAACGTATCCGTGCTAACAACATTTTTGTTATCTTATTCTACTATTTAAATTTTGATAGAATTATTTTTAAAGTTTAAAATATATTACGTAATCATTCTACATATGGTAACACGACAGCCTTAGCTAGCCTTGCTTATGAGAAAGATATACGTATACACTGGTCGGAGGCTAAGGCGAGGCTGTGCACAGGGTTTTGTGTGCCGCGAGTCACGTGCACTCCATACACTCCATGTGTGTGTGTGTTCGTGAACCGAAGCATAGTTCGTAAAGTGAAGCAAAATTTGTTTGCAAATGGTGTACGTGATCCGAGGTACCACTGTATTAACTTTTATACTTTTTAAGAGATTAATTTGTTATTTCTCTGAATTAAATTATAAGTTAATATCTATTATAGTACAATAGTTCCTGAGTTATAGAATATTTGTGTTCTTGCAATATTACATAGAAGAAATTTATTAACATAAAATTATATATAATATATAATAATTGAAATCATATAATTGGATTAAATATAATTAAATTAATAGATTTTAAATTATAACATTAAAAATTTTTTATTCTTTTTCATTTATAGTTTTTATTAAAAATATTTTCTGTAGAAATATAACATACTTTAGATTTAGAAATAAACACAATAAACTTTATACATAAAATATAAATATTCAAATTTTTCATAATTTTTTTCTTTTCAGCTGTTATTTATAATTTAAGAATTCTTGCTGATTTGGAAATAAAAGAAATTAATAGAAAATAAATTTTGGCAAGCTTTTTTATAGAAATTTGATTTTTTCTAAGTAATTCACATTGAAGTTGTACAAAATATATTTAAATTTCATAATTATTTAATACAAGATGATGATGAAGAATAATAATGTGTATGATATCTTGTATTCTCATTGAAAAATTAAGAGTTAGTTTGTACAGTAAACTGTTATTTTTATTTTTTACTTTTCATTTAATTTTGTTTCTAACTCAATTATATCCAATATCAAAATAATTGAAAGTTATGGAATAATTGCACGAAGATAAAATAATGGAATTGAATACCAACAGTAATAACAAGAACAACTGAAATTGCCTGAAAATGTATTGTTGGAAAATTATATAAATTTGAACATGATCATTGTAATTGACTACTGATTAATAAACTGCTTACTTATCTATATTTATAAATCATATTTTAAATAACATAATTTGTATTTAATATAATTTATTTGTAAAATTCTATACAAAGTGTTCCTGAAAGGTCTGGCTAAATTTAAATCACAGATATTAATCAAAACAAAGCAAAGTCTATATCAGGGCTGTCCAACCCGTGGCCCATGGATCACATGCAGCCCAGCATGATAATGAATGCGGCCTACCATAAAATTATGAACTTCCTCCTTTGTTATTTGTTTTGAGATTTTTATATATTTAATAAAGTTTTTATTATTTAAGTATCTATCTATTTCCATTTTCTAAAATATTTCTTATGTCAGTGATTAAGACTTCTTGATCCGTTCAATGATTTGAAAAAATTTCTGAACGAAAAGAAGTCGAAGATTATAATGTTACGACATTTTTGATTATTTCTCATGGTGAATATCATATATTATACATTATTTATTAACTTTTTTGTTTAATAACTTTTGTTAGAATTAGTATTTTTTTGTGCAGTCCGAGACAACTTTTTTCCTTTAAATGCGGCCCAAGAAAGCCAAAAGGTTGGACACCCTTGGTCTATATAAACATGGTTTCAGAAACTTTTCCTTTTTGAAATAACATTTGTATAAAAGCATGAGTGATATGTCACCCCTGCAAAACAGAACAAAATCAGGAGTTATTCTCAAGCCATTCACAAACATTAATCACATTATGCAAACTTGCATAATGTGATTAATGTACTGTTGATTGAAACCATAGTTTTAGTTATCAGGAGACTAATAAACTTATTAAATTACATACTTTCACACTTTGTGTTATCTCGAAAGGGAAACATTTCCAAGCATATTTTATATGGACATTTTTGCATTGAGTTTTATTATATGTTTATATAAACTATTGCAGTTCTATGTTAGATTTTCTAGCATTATTTCTCTCATTGGAAAAATGTAGGATGCAGAAAGATTTGTATAATTTTGTAGATCTCGATATTTATTGAACGATAGTCACTAGAAAACGTCAAAAATTTTAAGATTTTCTATTCAGAGTTTTAACAAATACATTATGATGAAAAATATGAAGTAAAATCAAAAGTTTTGCGGAAGATTTCCATATCTTCAATGTTTCTTAAAATATGCAAATTCTACTGTCCAGTAAATATAATTAATAAGTTTAAGATAAATAAATGATTAGATATATATCGCCATATCTGCATCAGCCCTACCTGAATATTGAATTAAATTTCTTTATTAATTTGTCTTGATGTGTATATTAGTTATTTTTTTGTTTCGTTATCCCCGCATAAGGGAGGATTTGTCTAGTGCTAAAATAAAATCTCTTATAGATATTGCTGTAATTTATAAAATTCAAACGTTATATAAAAAATCTTGCAGGAGATTTCCAGTGTGTAAAAGTTTTTCTATAAAATTCATGTTATAAGGTAAAATGTCGTATTTTCGTAATTTATAGAGAGAATAATTTCGTTTTTAATAACCATAAAAAATTCATTTGTAGAAAATTCGCCTTATGGAATTTCAGTGAAAGTTCATCCTTTCGTTGCCATTGTTAAATTTTTTTAGATAAATATACGATCCTGTATAACTCTTCACTGAAAGATGGTGTCAGCGAAGCGTTAGCCAGCTATATGCTAGGTCAGGGGTGGCCAACCTATGGCGCATTGCGTGATTAGAAGTGGTGCACTGAACCCCAGAGAAAAAAAAATTCTTATACAATTTACCTATATATATTATAAATCTGAAATGCTTGTGCGCGCTTGTTCACTTAACGCAAGAACAGCTGAATGGATTTTTATGAAAATTTCTGTTAGAGGATTTACATAGGAAGGTCTAAAGACAGGTATTGATTATTAGAAATTGACTTTGTATATTGTAATTGGTGTAAATTACTTGATATTAAATCCAAGTTAGAAGATTAACGCTATTTGAGAAACCTCTTTAAGTTATAATAACCCAATGAGGTTTCTCAAATAGCATTGGATTATTATGATCATATCTTTGGAAACTGAGCAGTCTCGTTGGATCATAATGGCCACGTGATGTTTCACGTGACCCCAATAAGTCTGCTCAATTAATGGCGGATATCGAGTAGTGTGTCGTGTGATATTGAGGTACTGTGTTATGTTTATATATAGCTTGCATTACCTTATTTATCCAATTGATTAGGCTTAGTGATCACCTGGTGTGCTATTAGAGATATCTAATCTATATATATAAATTAACAAATATATATCACCATATTTTAAAAGGGCTGAAAAAGGGGTATAAGTTTGTATGGCGCATCTTAACTAAAAAATGAAAAAATTGACGCATGAACTATAAAAGGTTGGCCACCCTTGCGCTATGTAGAATTCGCTTATCACCTTTAAAAGTACCGGGTTCGATTCTTGATAACCATATTTTTAGATTTTTTAGGCTAGTTCGGCTGTTTTATCCCAATACTTCAACCTTCAGGTTGACCCATCACGGATGTTTGTTTCCCAACAGATGACGCAACTTTGCAATTAATAGTGATTAATAAATGACAGGGCCTGTCAGTAGCTGCTCACCCGTAGAGAGGTTAGCCAAATTGCATAATGTGAATTGACTGTTAGGGTCCGGATACCATGAAAGAATTTTCCAAGGGGTGGGACCTGAGAATCGAACCCGGGTCTTGGAGTGGAAAACCAGTGTTTCCATACGACCAATCCGGCCGAGAGTTGAGTAGAGAGAGCGAGGGCCCTGAAGTAGGCACTCTACAATCTCTTCTGAGATTTAGTAGCGTAGTTAAAATTTATTAACGTTCAGGTGAAATCAGTTGCCTTTTCATCTTCCTAGCCATCGATTTTTCTAAATTTGGAAAATTCCTTGCAACATAAAATAAATTATAATCCAATAAATTTCAATTAAAACTAAAACCAATTTCTCGAAATAATCACGAAGATTTTAAAGTTTATATTTCCTTGATCTATGAAATTATGATAAAATTATTATAATAATAATATACAGATAGTTCTTATGACAGAGTTAGGTTTAAAAGATTTCAAATCTTATCATTTAAGTTGGAAATCTGAGTTCCTCACAAGTATTGTTTATTAGGGCACTATATTAATAATAATAATAATAATATACAGATAGTTCTTATGACAGAATTAGGTTTAAAAGATTTCAAATCTTAGTCATTTAAGTTGGAAATCTGAGTTCCTCACAAGTATTGTTTATTAGGGCACTATATTAAGATAATATACAAAGAAAACAAGACTACAAGAATCAGAGACGAAAAAAATGCTCAGTATATTTATCATTGGGTCTGAGAATCGAAGTATTTAGTAGAATTTATCGATGACATCACTGTTTTAAATACAAGATGGTTATATAAGTTTAGGACTACCTGCACTTGATACTTCATTGCTCTAGGCCAGGAATGCAGAGACTTTAAGACCAAGGGCCGCATAGATTCACTGTGACTTATAGGAATTGCCACCAAAAATCCACGAAAGTTGTCTTATCATGTTTATTAATTACATTTTACAAAGAAACGTAATCAAAAGTAAACAAAAAAATTTTAATTGGATGTGTTGTGCATTGTTTTAACAATATTTTTATATAAAATTCGAAATTTGTAGTAGCCAAACGCAAAATTGATTCTAAATTTTCATTAGCATATTCATTAGTTAATCGGCTTGCAATTTTGTGTGTTTTTTTACAAATTTTTAAATTACTTATTTCACTCTTACAAATACGGTAAAAATTTAAAAAAAAATGTTTATTACTACAAATATGATTATTAATTTTTCTTATTGTTTAAAAACATCATTATCGAACCATTGTAAAAATAATTTCGCATCATAAAATTTTTAAAATTGAAGTGTGAGATCCCAAAACGCGTTCAATCCATTTTGATCATTTTTTATTTGATGCAAATAGATGACTTCGATAGGTATCTTATTAAAGGCCGGTTTGTTCCCAAAACCATGCCAATCGGGACACTCGAATCCTGCTTTGTTTATGAAAACTTCCTCAGTCCATAGCAGTAACGATGAAAACTCGGTCCTTTGCGCATGAGCAGAGCGTTTTCCTCAATTCATTTTCCTTTCTCAATTCATATTTTGCTTATTCTGAAAATTAACAGAAACGGACTGAACGCGTTTTGGGATCGCACTCTTCAATTCATTATTCAAAACTACAAATAATATTTCATTGATTGTGGGACTTATTAAAATTACACGTGGTAAGGTGGGCCGTCAAAAATAATCAATGGAGGGCCGCATGCGGCCCCGCGGTTTGTGCATCCCTGCTCTAGGACAATGCTGTGTAGAATTCTTTTGGCCTTAATATGGAGGAGTGGAATCGAATCTGATCTCATATTTCCAATGCATTCATTTACTTAATTCCATAACTAGCTTTCTACGTCTACCAGACTGACCATGCGGCCCCGCGGTTTGTGCATCCCTGCTCTAGGACAATGCTGTGTAGAATTCTTTTGGCCTTAATATGGAGCAGTGGGATCGAATCTGATCTCCCTATTTCCAATGCATTCATTTACTTAATTCCATAACTAGCTTTCTACGTCTACCAGACTGACATCAGCAAGATGGTCACGTGACAAAAGATTTTTATCATTCTGTAGGATCCAGAATTAAACGCATCATCTATCATCCCAGTTTTTGGACGAATGTTGGGTCTACTCTGTTTTGCATTTTAACACCTCTTTCCAATCAGAGAGATTCTAAGGGGCGGTGCCAGTTCCAACCATGGGCTGCACTCACACCCGTGGAGAGGGATCGGATGGGGATCGCTGGGCCAGGCCCAGAACCCCGAAAAAACTTCTCAGGAGATGCTGGATTTCTAAGGGGCGGTGCCAGTTCCAACCATGGGCTGCACTCACCCGTGGAGAGGGATCGGATGGTGAAGGATGGGGATCGCTGGGCCAGGCCCAGAACCCCGAAAAAACTTCTCAGGAGATGCTGGACTCGGGACGCGAACCCGAGTCCTCCTGTGTGGCACATTAACGCGTTGCCACTCGGCTATCCGGCCTTAGCCCACTTATTAAACCCCGGCATCAACTTTGCTGATTCGAGCATGGCTGTTAGTAAGTCTGAGATGGCTCTAAAAGTGGCCGCTGTCAGATAGTGAACCCGAGTCCTCCTGTGTGGCACATTAACGCGTTACCACTCGGCTATCCGGCCTTAGCCCACTTATTAAACCCTGGCATCAACTTTGTTGATTCGAGCATGGCTGTTAGTAAGTCTGAGATGGCTCTAAAAGTGGCCGCTGTCGGATACAGAATATCCTAAGTATGATATGGGAAAAACTGAAACTAATCTGAGCGGCTGGATGGCCGAGTGCTATGGATTGCTTGCTCAATATTAGAATAACGACGCTGTTGTTGATGGGGTACTTTCGCGAACGTATTGTACATTCAACGGTATAGTAAACTGACCAGACGTATCCCATTTATTTTAGTAGTGTGATGACCAGATGCTAATAGCTAACAAAGAGTGTAGTATCCAAATATGGAGTATTGGCCGGATTGGCCGCGTGGAAACGCTTCGGCTTTCCACTCTGGAGGACCCGGGTTCAGATACAGAATATCCTAAGTATGATATGGGAAAAACTGAAACTAATCTAATGAGCGGCTGGATGGCCGAGTGCTATGGATTGCTTGCTCAAAATTAGAATAACGACGCTGTTGTTGATGGGGTACTTTCGCGAACGTATTGTACATTCAACAGTATAGTAAACTGACCAGACGTATCCCATTTATTTTAGTAATGTGATGACCAGATGCTAATAGCTAACAAAAAGAGTGTAGTATCCAAATATGGAGTATTAAACCATTTTATTATTATTATTTTTTTTATAAGTATCACATTTTCGATAATTTCGAATGAAATGCTCAAAATACTCCAAATTTTGGCATTTGGATACAGAATATCCTAAGTATGATATGGGAAAAACTGAAACTAATCTGAGCGGCTGGATGGCCGAGTGCTATGGATTGCTTGCTCAATATTAGAATAACGACGCTGTTGTTGATGGGGTACTTTCGCGAACGTATTGTACATTCAACAGTATAGTAAACTGACCAGACGTATCCCATTTATTTTAGTAATGTGATGACCAGATGCTAATAGCTAACAAAAAGAGTGTAGTATCCAAATATGGAGTATTAAACCATTTTATTATTATTATTTTTTTATTAGTATCACATTTTCGATAATTTCGAATGAAATGCTCAAAATACTCCAAATTTTGGCATTTTCCTAATCGTTGAATGTTTCGAGGAAGGAAAGGAATAGATTTAAAGGCCACGAGGATGCATTGTTAAAAAAGCAATATTGAATGTATTTTATTTTAAAAACTGTTAATGAAAAAAAATAAGCAAAAATGGAGTAAATAAAATTTTATTTTTTTGACAAAGATTATAATCAAACAATAACAAGGAGCATAATTACACTATTAATACTAAATAATAGAACCTTTCAAAGCTGAGGAAATATAATTCCAAGTGAAAGGCATTTTCATCCCCTTCTATCATTTCGTATACACTAAACAATATATATCAATAACACAAAAGAAAAAAAATAGAACCTTTCAAAGCTGAGGAAATATAACTCCAAGTGAAAGGCATTTTCTTCCCCTTCTATCATTTCGTATACACTAAACAATATATATCAATAACACAAAAGAAAAACAAAAAATACATTACAAATAGCAAGAAATGTATTCAGCGCACTTGGATTCGCACCAATATGACTACCAGCGGCTTCGCTTGTGCTACTAACTGACAATTGGAGCAGGCAATCCAGTGTGTATAATACATCCATGGAGATAACACGTTAGCGTGCCACCCAGGAGGGCCTGGGTTCGCGTCATGGCTCCGGATCTCCTGAAAAGATTTTTCGGGGTTCTGGACCCGGCCGGCAATTTCCGTCCTTCATCATCAGACCCCTCTCTACGGGTGTGGTGGATGCATCCCATGATTGGAATTGCTCCTGCCCCTTAGTAATCTCCCTCAATTGGAAGGCAGGAGGGCCCGGGTTCGCGTCTCGGCTCCGGATCTCCTGAAAAGATTTTTCGGGGTTCTGGACCCGGCCCGGCAATTTCCGTCCTTCATCATCAGATCCCTCTCTACGGGTGTGGATGCATCCCATGATTGGAATTGCTCCTGCCCCTTAGTAATCTCCCTCAATTGGAAAGGGGCGTAAAAATGCAAAAAACAAAACTAATTTAATCTCAATTGGTCGGTCGGATGGAAGCGGTGGAAGGTGCTGTGCTTTAACTATGGAATACCGAATTCAATTCTCAGGTCTCACACCTTAGCATTTTCAAGAGATCTGTGCCTAGTGCATTGAATCTCATCCTCTAACTGATGACTATCATTATCGGGGTATGGGAGGCCATCATGGGCATTCGCGGTACTACTTCGTCGCTAGTACTCATAAAAAGTGTGCATAAAGTGAAAATAGCAATCCACTCAGCACAATATGCGCTCTATGATAGGCTTTAAAATGGTCTCTGAAGTCTCCATTTTTATTACCTCTCAAATGAAAACCATTATTTTTGTAAATAGATGACACTGCTTTCCATTCTAGGAGAATACTAAGTGGCGGGGCGAAACAAGCCCTTCCACTTAGTATTCAAAATAATTTTTTTTGTCAACAGATGACGCCACTTTCCACTCAGGGAGAATACTAAGTGGCGGGGCGAAACAAGCCCTTCCACTTAGTATTCTAATCCTATCCCTTACGGAGAGATCAGCCAGATTGTGGAGGACGTGAATCGACGTGCTGGGCCCGGACCCCATGATAAATATTTTCAAGGGTTGGGGTCCGAGATTCGAATCCGGATCTTAGAGTGGAAAGCCGAGGCGTTTCCACGCGGCCAATCTGAACAATGAAATCATTTAACAATCGGCCAATCTGGCCTTATTAAATGATTTCATTGTTCAGATTGGCCGCGTGGAAACGCTTGGGTCTAGTCCTCCAGATCTGAAGACAAAATCCAGGTCCCATCTTTTGGAAAATTTATAACATCAGTCTTGGTCTATCCGACTGATCCCCACAAGCAGGGCTGCATTTACCATAAGAGAAGAGGCGCCCCGCAAGCTGGGCCTCACTCTCATTTTTAATTATGATAAAGAAAACGCTTCAATTAAAATATAAGCATAATATAAATTATATATATATGCATAATATAAATGATGGATTAAGGTCTATTTTTCGGTACAAAAAAATTTTTAAAGTAATTGTAAATACAGTTTTTGAGGATGCTTGTTTTAAAAATGTATTACTAATTTTCAGTATTGAAAGGAATAAAAAATTATTTAAGAAGCAACTTGCATCAAAATAAAAACAGGACCTGCCGTTATTATGCATTGAATCAGATGTAATGAATCGATTAATTATGATGATACTCAGTGGCGGATTAAGACCAGTTGAGGCCCCGGGCGCAGAAGAAAATATTGGGCCCTTTAAAAAAAAAGAGAATAGAGGGAATAAAAATACCATAGTGACCATATTTTTAAATAAATAAAACATATTATGTACTATTGATATTTTATTCCAACAAAACCTAAATATAATAAATATGTATAGAATTTTACTTGAAATTAAAATATGAAAATATTTAAATAAAGTTTTTTCTAGTTTTTTAGTTTTTCAAACTTGCCAATTAGCTCTTCACAATCAATACTTTCAAGTAAATCGCTCTCTGTATATAAAATAACCGTTATTTAATCTTTCCTCTGACAATGAATTTCTAAGGCAGAGTAACTGGGGATATGGCTTTTATTTTTTCTAGTAGGCTATTATTATACCTAACCGAAAAACTTCGCTACCCAAAAGAAAATGATGCAAAATATTGAATAAAATAATGTCCAAATATTGAATAAAACAGTATTTTCTTCCAAGACAGACTCAATTTGCTGATCACCTGAAGCTTCGCTTCAGTTTCAGCATGGTAGTTGTGGTGATCGGTTTTGTTATCTTCTCGAGGTATGTTTTTAGGAATATCTTCTAATCGGTGCAGGTTTCGCTCATAGTGGTATAACAAGTTTTTGATCGCTTAAAAATATATATTCAATGATGTCATTTCTGGCCGGACCATGAAAACTTGATTTCTGCCATGGAAAATTTTATTTTATGCTATTGTTTTATTTCAGATTGAAAAATTTCTATAACAGTTCATTTAATGATCTTTTGATTGTCATTTAAGGCATCGAAAAAGAAAACTTCAAATTCCTTTCTTTCATTCTTTAGGAAATATGATGAAACAAACAGCACTATTTTTCTTAGTAGGAGGAAGTGTAACTATTTATGAATCCCTATCTTCAGCCTTTCTCATCATGGCTAAGTATCAAAATGTTCAAAAACAAGTACAGCAAGAGATTGACAATGTAATTGGGAAACATCGCCAACCAACTTGGACCGATAATCGACAACTTCCGTATACACAAGCTGTAATTTGTGAGATGCAACGGTGGAAAACTATTGTTCCTATTCCTTTACTTAGATAGTAATAATTTTTTCTGATTATACAAAATTAATCAAAATATTATTATTTTTAAATAAATAAAATCATTTATTTAGTTCTCTAGATGACACGATGATACAGGGATATAGAATACCTAAAGGATCTATTATCATGAATAATATTTGGGCCGTTCACAATGATGTCGAATATTGGAAAGATCCCGAAGTGTCTTTACACAAGCTGTAATTTGTGAGATGCAACGGTGGAAAACTATTGTTCCTATTCCTTTACTTAGATAGTAATAATTTTTTCTGATTATACAAAATTAATCAAAATATTATTATTTTTAAATAAATAAAATCATTTATTTAGTTCTCTAGATGACACGATGATACAGGGATATAGAATACCTAAAGGATCTATTATCATGAATAATATTTGGGCCGTTCACAATGATGTCGAATATTGGAAAGATCCCGAAGTGTTTCGACCTGAAAGATTTCTAGATGAAAGTGGAGAAAAACTCATTCGTCACAATTTGTACATTCCTTTTACATTAGGTATGTTGATTTCTTAATACTATATGGGTTTTTAAAATACTACTATTCAAGTAGGTTGTGCCAAAATTTACAGGTTTATAGAGAATAAAATTCTGATTAAAACAGTATAATCGCGTTGTTTGATTTGAGGATCCATTTAAAATAGGGGTTACCAATGTTTTGTCTAGGTGATCTAAATTGTAAATTCTAAAATATTTGGCGGGCCAAAAACAAGTGTAATGGAAAAATAGGTCAAAATCGATGAAAAGACTAGAGCTAGACTAAAGACTTAGACACAAGGGTTTATACTAATTTTAATCGCGTTGTTTGATTTGAGGATCCATTTAAAATAGGGGTTCCCAATGTTTTGTCTAGGTGATCTAAATTGTAAATTTTAAAATATTTGGCGTGCCAAAAACAAGTGTAATGGAAAAATAAGTTAAAATCGATGAAAAGACTAGAGCTAGACTAAAGACTTAGACACAAGGGTTTATACTAATTTTATAGCTAATCATTCTTTATTTATGAAAATAATTATTTTTTATAAACTGTTTAAAATAACACGTTTCAAAAATAACTAAAAAATAACTAAATAATTTCAATTAAAAAAAGAAAATAATAAATTCATCAGCCTAAAGTGTGTGACTTGTACATTTGTTGTTTTTTTTTTAAATATCATTCAGCTTGGCTCTAAGTCGATTGAATGTATCCTTATTTTGATATCAATTTGAACTATTAATACTCATGATTGAGAAATGTTTCAATGATGAATATTAATAAGTCATGTATGAGTACTTCCAAATAATGAAAACATTTTTGGAAGACCTTAGACGTTTTTTTTAACTGAACAATTTTTAATTATAATATGTTAAAATTTATTTATTTTTTATGAAAATGTAAATTATCTCTGTGAATTCAAGATCGCCGATGATCTGATATCGCGGGCCCCCATTCTAGCTTTGCGGGCCGCACTTTGGGAACCCGATTTAAATGATATAACGCATGAAAATTTTGTAGGGTCATTTTCCATTCAGTCAAGAAACATTTTTAAACTATGGTTATTTGCATTTTTAAAATTATCTATAAATTTTAACTACATAAACTATTCTAACCAATTCGGAACATCGAGAACAGATTGTTTACTAAATATTCGATACATTATTTAAATAAAACAAATTATTTTACAAACACAGCATTCATTTTCGAATATTAAATTGTTAAGTCTCCCTGGCTTACTACAACCTTTTTGAGAGAGTTATAGACCAGTATTCTTCTTCAGAATTGGCAAGTATATACATCTCATTTATGGGTATACTATAATAGTAGAGCAATGTAATGTCTGTACAGGAGAACTTTTTCGCAAATCAAATGTCCGTCCAGACTTATTTTTGCAAACATCGATCACTGACTTCGGGAAACCGGATCTTTTTTACCTGCTACCAATGACTTTGGATTAACCAGAACATTTTCTGCTAAAGAATAAAGCTGTGGCTAACCACCCTGAAGGATTGGTATTAAAATCTGGGTCCCATACCTCCAATTTTTTAGCAGTGGTCCAGGCCGGCCGGTTGAGCCCATCTTCAACCATCCGATTGACCCTATCAGTGTTGGCCTACTTATGATGCTCTCTAAGTAGCCGCCGCCAGATACAGTATATTTCTTGTGCGATATGACGGCTTAACGTAACCAAACCTATGAGCATCGTAACTGAAATGCATGTCTCGGAGTTATGCGTTACTGTATTGCTCCATATGGTTCTGTCCACAAGATCACAATTACACCATCACCAGATACCAGTTATTTTCATCTTAAACACAGAAAGAACACGCGTCTCTTTACCGACGACTACCATATGCAAACAGATAAACAAATGAGAATTTATTCGTTTGGTGCTTTAAGTTACCTTTTCTCTTTTTATAAATGCCTATTTCTATTATGTTTAAAAAACCGATTTTAACAATTAGAAGAAGACATAAAACGTATGAAAAATGCCTAACACTCTAAAGTAGGGATGGGCAAACCGCGGCCTGCAGGCCGCATGTGGCCCTCCAACTAATAGCTATAATGCAAAAAATTTTATCGATAAATAAAATGAATACAAAGAAATATGAAATCTGTTCCATATCTCAGCAATATTTTTACGTAATTTCTAGTAAAGTAATAAATAATAATTCATATAATAGACTGTAGATGTCATTACAGTGTCATATTTCCTACAAAAATGCATTTTATTAACCGTTAACCAAAATAAATGTCATTACATAAAAAGTCGGTTGCAAAATACATTCAAAATCAAATAAAATCGTTTTGTCAGTGAATCAGCTCAATACCTTTCGTAATTTCACGGTGCTTATATTTAATATTTGTGCAATTTCGTAATTTCATGGTGTTTGTATTTAATATTTGTGCAATTTCCTAATTATGTTTTTAAATATTGTTTCAAATTTTAAATGATTAACTATAATTTTAATATATAATTTAAAAGTATTTCGACTCTGCCGAGCTTCTCTGAAAATGGCGTTTCACTTTTTTCGGCCTGCTGGCATTAAATAAATGTCATTACATAAAAAGTCGGTTGCAAAATACATTCAAAATCAAATAAAATCGTTTTGTCAGTGAATCAGACTTTCAATGAATCTATTTTAATGACTTCTATAATAATTTACTATTGATTTCATTTCACTTATGCTGTAAAATATTTAAAAACTTTCAAACTGATTTTTGTTCGCTAAATCACTTGTTATGTCTCCACAACAAGCGGTTTAGCAACCCGACAAATTTTAACAGTCGATTTTTGGCGAACCGATGCAACTGGCTGAATGATAGCACTGTTCATATCGTAACCGGACAAAATTGATAGCACACTAAAATGATAATAACTGATAAAAAAAGACGATTTTTCAAAATATGTTTAAATACCTTATGAAATGAAAGATATATTGCTGTCATTCCACCAAAACTATGACCAATAATGATAACCGGCTCGTTAATCAAACGAATCAATTTTTCTAAATCATTGGCATTTGCTTCGAGTGTCATGTTTGAAGTTCTGGGACTTCTTCCATGATTTCGTATATCTGCAACGTATACCTGAAAAATAAATTTATTGATATGTTTAATTTAGAAATCGTAAAATTATATATTTAACATATATATAATTAATTATAGCACATATATATGTATTTACCTTTCTAACAGTTTTATCTGCTATAGATGAAGCTATGAATTTCCAATTCTCTTTACAGTCCCCTAACCCGTGAAAAATAAGTACAGGCGGGAGAGGTGAAACAAACATTTCATCGTCTGTGCCGTCATATACATCATAAATAAGATCGACACAGTCATGGTTAAAAGTTGTAAATTTTACTTTAGACATTTATTATAGCAATAAGGTTAAGATTATAACTGATCTAATGTTTTACTTTGAAATCTCTGCCAATTATATGAGGAAATCAAGGTCTCTAAGAAGGAAATGAACAGTATTTAAATAGAATGAGGATAAAAACTGATACTTGCGAAAAAATAATTAATATTAATCATACCGTTAGTTTCACAAGGATAAATATTTCATAACACTAGAATATAAAATTGCTGCTAATTGCTCTTTTTTCTTATATATTTTTAAAATATTTTATATTTGATACAAATATTGTTAAAATTTTTATATCTAAATAAAATCATTCAGGAAAATAAGAAAGGCAATGGTGCGTTCGTAATAAATCAAGAAACGATAAAGTTAAAATGTTTGGTCGTAACTCAGATTCGGGACCGAAACTTGTTTTAATGAACGAGTACATTATTTCGGCACGTGGCAGCATCATCGAGATATGCAAAACAATCATACACATTAACATAGGTCATATTGATTAGTGATTTTTTTTTCCCGAACTTCTTGCTTTCTTGAGATTGGAGATTCCCTTTCGGAAATTCTCGAGATTCTAAAAGAAAGGTTTAGTTAAAAAATACTTGTTTCTAATAAGGATAAGAACAAGATGAGGCAGAAAAAAATCATGCAAAATGAAAGTAAAAAATACTGGATTGTTTTATATTTCTTTTTTTACTCAAAAAAAAGCAAAAAATCATTTTTTTACTATAATTTATTGATTTTTAATGAATTTTTAAGTAATATGATTTTGGAAAAATAATAGTATTTGTTTTAACATTACTGACAGTTTTTATTAATTTAACGTCCGGTAACATGAAACCATAGCAAGAGTGGGAAAATGCAAACTAACATGCAGCATAATTAGCTGTTAATTACGCGAAATTTTCACTGTTTTATTAAACCTTTCGAACGTATGGTATGAAACTTTATTTTTCGGCAAAGTACCTATTTTGTCTAAGGGTCTAACGCAAAAAATCATTTTTTTACTATAATTTATTGATTTTTAATGAATTTTTAAGTAATATAATACCTTTTTATCAAAATTATGTAAATAAACAGAATATATTTTCATTTGGTCGTAAATTTTTTCCAAAGTCAAAACAAACGCGTCTTCAGTTTATGTGTAAACAAACCAGGTGATTTTATTTCTTGAGGTGTCCAAGGTCATTTGGAGGTGGTGTGCGAATGGGGGAGGGATGCGAACAAGGATAAAATCTGACAGCGGGAGGGTGAAATATAATTTTTCAACTTCGAACGATTCTAAATCGCATATAATATAAAATTTTACTTCATATTCTAATTTTTTTATATTCTCTGATATGTTTACTTGTTTTTATTATAGTACTTTCCATCCGAGAAAAATATATTTATTTTTTACAAAATTTTTTATATCCTATGTATAATATGCAAACTATGATGACAAATAGAATAAAAAATTCTCTCTGTCTTAACAATTAATGATAACAAAGTAATTTGTCCTTTTTCTTAAACTTTCAACCTTTCTTTTTAGAAAGGTTGAAAGTTTAGCAATCGCTATATATTGTGATTAGTGCTCTCGGGAATTTTTTTCGTTTTCCGGTTCCCGAATTCGGAGAAAATTAGTCGGGAACGGGAAAATCGGCTCCTAGAACCCGATAATAACCACAATTGGAAATAAACGTACTGCTTACAATGTATCTTTTAGACATTTTTCTTATTTAACACTATCTAAAGTTACATTGTGTTACAATATTACACGCCATTAGAAATGCACGCGCGACAACAGAATCAGATAACAAATAACCAGCTAATTTTAGCTTTTATAAATCGAGCACATTTGATCATGGAGAACAGTTTGTATTTACGCAGAAAAATATTTATTTTCACAACCCAGATTTGACTAAAAAGTCATCTTCAGGCAAACTTAGTCAAATATGGTTAGATTAAGCCGCCATATCTTCATGGGATATTCTTTATCTTATACAGAGTTATATTCTCTACTTATAGAGCCCATCACAGGCTGGCGTGTGATGGGCTCTATAACCCCATTATGGGGATAATCGGATGGTTGAAGGATTAGGTTCAACGGGCCGGCTCTGGACCCTCCCTGAGAAACTGGAGATATGGCATCCGGATTTGAATCCGGATCCTCCAGGATGGCAAGACACAGCATTATCACGCAGCCATCCGACCGACTAAACCAAAATGATACCGTAATGACCCCTTGTTTAGCATCAGGGCAAGAGATGCACTAGTCATAAAATTCCGGTCGCCCTCCATTTAGGAAATTTTATTTACTAATGTTTTAAGTCAACCTTTTACATATAAGTGTGTCTCGAAACCTCTTAAAGACTGCGCCGGGGCCACGAACTCCGGGTTCCCACCTTCTCTACGGTTTTCTGTTTATTAACATTTACTGTTATAGTCATTATTACAGATAATCAACTAAAATTAAATAAAAAAGGTTATTTCGGGAATTCTCGGGAAATACGGTTTCCCGTTCTCGATTCCCGAGGATTCCAAAATGTCGGGAATTTGGAAACACTAATTGTGATCATGATTGTGATACTGGAGTCAGAATTTGTGACGTGAACGTACGCCATTTCTGATTATAGCATAATACAGTCAGTGTGGGATTAAGTTAGTGCGGGGCCCGATTGGATATTTCTCACGGGACCCCTCAAAATATAGCTTATGTGTATAAATAAAATAAGTAACATTTATAAATAAAACGCATTTTAAATTTATCCTTTGCAATGGACGCATAAATGCGTCCAGCTAAAGCTATTGATGTAGATCAGCGGTTCTCAACCTTTTTTTCCCGCGCCACATACATTTGTTTGTTACATTAAGCGGGCTGCAACATCCTATAACAGCAGTCGGCAACGGTTTGTATCACGTGAAAAATGTCTGACTTCTAAAAAATCGCCTACAAAAAACTCTTGACTTCTCAATTCGTGAATGCCATAGTTCAGTATTTTCCAAACTGTGGGGCGCTAGTCTATTTTTTTTTTGTTAACAGATGACGCCACTTTCCATTCAGGGAGAATACTAAGTGACGGGGCGAAACAAGCCCTTCCACAGGCTGCCCACCCCTGCGGAGGGGTCAACCAGATTGCGGAGGACGGGGATCGACGGGCCTGGCCCGGACCCCATGATAAATATTTTCAAGGGGTGGGACCCGAGACTCGAACCCGGGTCCTCCAGAGTGGAAAGCCGAAGCGTTTCAACGCGGACAATCCAGCCGACGGCGCTAATCTATTTTATTTACTTTACACACACACTATAGGGAATACTTTTCCCAATGTGGTCCCCCTCCAACAAACTATATCTATACAATATCAGACTTCAAATAATACATATTAAATTTTTCTATAGCTCTCACAATAAATGATCTTTTAGTCTTGTAGTCTATATTTACCTGCCACCTTTTTATAATATCTTAGTCAACAAATGCACCCCTTAGGATCTATCTATTTTGGTACATAATTTTCTAAAAGAATTTTGTCACCTCAGACAGTTATTAGGTGAATGCGGGATTTTGGGAGAGTTTTTTTGTTATTTGTTTTACGTCCCTTTCCAATCAGATAGATTACTAAAGGGCAGAACCACTTCCAACCACAGGCTACACCCACACCCGTGGATGGGGCCTTTTTTTGGTCAACAGATGACGCCACACTTTATTCTTGTAGAATACTATGTGGCAGAGCGAAACAAACACTTCCACAGATTGCCCACCATTGCGGAGGGGTCAGCCGAATTGTAGAGAACAGGGATCGATGGGACCCCATGATAAAAACTTTTAGGGGTGGGACGCGAGACGCGAACCCGAGTCCTCCAGAGTGGAAAGCCAAAGCGTTTACTCGCGGCCAATCCATCCGTCCCCGTGGAGGAGGTCAGATGGTGAAGAATAGGGATCGCTAGGAAAGTGCGGCCCTAGGCTATAATTCATTGATGCAATATGGCCTTTCTCCCAAAGAGAAAGGGCCATATTGGAGAAAGAAACTTTTTGTCCCACTTTTGGGACAAAAAGTTTCCCCAGGTGTTTTTTAAGGAATTGACATAAGAAACTTTTAGATATTTTTTTTAACGAAACCCCAAATCCAAAAATGTCTCTAAGAACATTTTCTTAGAATTGCCTTCTCTACATGCTTTTTCAAGTTTTCCACAACCTTATAAATCACTATGTATTTGTGTGTGATATAGCGGCTTTAACTAAGAATAATCCAAAAATCAACCGTTTTTCTGAATAATCGGACGATTTCTAACTGATTATTCAGGAAAACGATTGAAAAGTAGCGTTAGAAACTTATAGTAGTTAAATGACTTGTCCCTAACAGTATTTTATGCTGCTGTTAGCAGATATTTAGAATTTTTTATTTTTGTATTAACGAGAAAACATTTAAAAGAAGAATACTTCTGTTTTCTTTTTTTATATGTTTTCTAAAATCTTTCTAACATATGTTTTCTTTTCGAGCACTTTCTAATTAACTAAGGAGAAAAATTCTTAATAATTCATATTAAATAACTATTATTATGTTGTATAATTAGATATAAAATAAGTTATAATTATTGTATATTTTAGGAAAGCTTTCCTGCCCTGGAGAACCCTTAGCTAAAATAGAAATGTTTCTCTTCTTTGTTACTGTTATGCAGCATTTTTCAATTATACCTACGGAAGGAGAAATTTTGGATATGGAAGGAATATTGAATCTAACTTATGTTCCAAAACTTCAAAAATTATGTTTTCTGGAGAGATGATAATTTTTTAAACGGCATATTGGATTATATTATATGTAATTAATTTTTTACATAAGTATAATTTTCTTGATTTATAATAAATTAATATTAATATATTGGATATTTCGATACGCATCAATTTGCTGACGCTGAACTTCATGAGAATTAAATAAGTGAAATTTTCTGATAAGTTACTATGTATGTATACATTTATTATTATTATAACTGAAATTTGTTAATTCGAATATATTAATGCAATATGTTATTTACTAACCGTAAGAATAAAATGTTTATAACCAAGTTTAGATTTTTTGGAATATTAGCCTACTTTCCAATAAGAAAATAAATTGTTTCATTCTTTTTTAATTCATATTGTTAGTTATAGAATAAAGAAGGATAGTATTCTAAAATATTTTTCGGTTATAGTTGTTGACTAAAATTCTGCGATCAACTCACTATTGTGTGTTCATTTCAATGGACGTTCATGCCCCGCAATATTTCTATCATCATCTATATAGTTTTTTTTCTTTAATTTTTCTTATAAAAACCACAAAATAAGATGAGCTATCAAAGTAACTGTAATGATTGCAAATACTTTGGTAGCTCATGCTAATTGTTGGCCATGGCCTACTTCTGCAAAGTCGTTTGCAATTGTAAGGCTCCAGGACGATAAAACAGGCTTATGCCCTACCTGCGGTCTGTGGAGTGAGTAAGGATAGATAATGAGACTTATCAGACAACAGACAACTTCCTTTATTAGAGAGAGAGAGTGTATACAGATAAAAGTGCATAACATTGAACATATTCTGAGGATAAATACCTTTTAAGAATACAAGAACGTAGATAGATGTAAATTTAAATTCAATTCTTGTTGCGTCGGAATGCCTGTGTTGTTAGTGTTTATCCTGTTTGCGACAGCGTTATGGATTGGTACAGACTGTCCCTCCTTTATAAATTTAGTTATCTTCAGAGATTTATCTGGTTCTCCTCCGGTGGATGTGTGAAGATCCGGAGTCTGTCCTGCTGGAGAATATCACTTGACACCCGATCGTAAGTTAACGGGATGGATTTATCACTCCTCCGGTGGATGTGTGGAGATCCGGAGTCTGTCCTGCTGGAGAATATCACTTGACACCCGATCGTAAGTTAACGGGATTTGACAATTTCGTAATAAACATCGGGTGAATGTGTCTTTCTTCCAGCCGGTTCGAGGTATTCCGTTCTCCACCATCCCCGAAAGAATAATAAACATGTTACGGTTCGAACTGCACAAGGACTCCGGTGTCGTGCTGATGTTTGATGGGAAATCACCACTACGACCGGGGTCGTAGTGGTGATTTCCCGAGAAAAGGGGAAATGTGTTTATTTTGTGTTGATCAAGGAGAAAGAAAAGAGACGGGGGAAAAATCAGTCGGTTCCTGCCCGCGACAGAGTTCAGTCTTCGTCCATTGAAGTAATCAGTTGGCGAATTCGTCGATCCTGCCTAGCTACGTTAGATTTAGTGCAGGCAGCTCAATTCACGGTGGTTCCTTCTCCCGAGAATCTCTATTTATGCAGTATACGGGAATACAACTGTGGTCATCAACCATTCATTTCTACCTAGGAGTGCCGCTTATCTTTGCCCAAGATCCTACCCTGAAGTGCCCGGACGAATCCGTCTCCGGCACTTACGAACATAAACTAAACCTAATTGTCTTCATATCGATTATCCACTCTCTCCTGCTCAAGGAAGCTGCATCTCCGACAAGACCCAGTGGAGAGTATCCGTCCGAACCCGTTAAGAACGCATACACGCCGAGAACGATTGCTGGAGAAGATCCTATCTGTAAATTAAGGTATTGTCCTCCGACGCTGATTGTCGGACTTACTGTACTTGTAATCTCTCTCCAATAAAAGATGTTTGTTTATACAAACATTGTCTCTGTGTCCGTCTATGTCTGAAATCTCGTTCCCATCCTTTCTCACGCCACAGACCGCTGCTAGGCTATCTGCCTGTTGAGCATCGTTCAATTTCTATCTTGCGGGCTCAGCGGGCCGTGCTAGCTTCACAGATGGCTGGATAACCTTCGACGTTTAATAACGGGCTCTCGGATTAGTGACGATAAAGGCGCTTTTACATGAACATCGATCCGTAAGAATAAATGTTTCTGTTTTAAGTGAGGCCCTTCGTTATGATAATATAATTAACTCCGGATTTGGCATGAAATAATCTTTTCTCGTCGACTTCTTCGTTAAACGTTGAACGAACACTCACTTCTCTCCGTCTTTCTTCCTTCAAGTTTAGCGACCGACTGCTAATCCCCATCTCCGTTTCGGGGCAAATTCTTGACCCCTTTCGGTAAATAAATTGATCGTCTTCCGAGGGTAAATCATCTCTTGGTATCGACTTTCTACCCTGGTTACAAATATTGCCTCGATTTGATTATGACCGAACACCTTAATGTCATTCAACATCTAGTTCATGATTGTGCAGGATAAGGTTCTTCGCGTCGGTGACAATGTAAACTATCTATCGGTCGGGTTACATATATAAGATGTCATTCTGTTTAGATTTCTTCCAATTATGTTTGATAAAGAGGTGTATAGTGACCTCTTATATCAGACCCGAATTCCATGTCTCCACACAATTTATCAGTTGACAGTTTCCCTTTTTTCCCTATCTCCACTATGAACATCCTACGTGCGGGGATTTATTTTTTATTGATAGCATTCCTAATCACAATAAAATAATAATAATTCAAGAAATATAAAAAAATCTATTTCTCTCATCTGTTACAGAAAAGTTATAACCAATGGTGTAGACTTTTAATTTTTCCAGCAGACAAGAATTATCAATATCCAAATATTTATATATTTCTCCCATGAAAATTACACTTAAATAAATATAAATATAAAAATAACGGTTTATGATAATTTATGCACTATAAAATATAACATGAGAGAGGCAAAAAAGGTGCATTTGATTCACTATTCAAATTTCGAAAAGTTGACAGTTTCCCTTTTTTCCCTATCTCCACTATGAACATCCTACGTGCGGGGATTTATGTATTGATAGCATTCCTAATCACAATAAAATAATAATAATTCAAGAAATATAAAAAAATCTCTCTTAAAACTTTTGTCTTAGAGTTAACAGTATCCCTTAATAATAGGCCAAAATTCTCTAGTGATCTATTATTATAAATCAATAGAATGGCGATAAATTCTCATAATTGTGATATTGGAGATAAATTCATATTATGGTGATAAACTCTCCATTATGCGTGCCATAATTTTGAAGATTAATACCAAATTTCGAATAATAGATATGTGGGGCCAAGGAGCGACTATGGCGTCAGGATAAATTTTAATAACCAAAACGCGGATATGTGGCGGTTTTGTGAGTAAGGCTCAACTCACACGTACCACAACAGAACCACGACACAACTACAAAACGGTGGTTGATTGTGGACGGTCGTGAATTATAATTATATTAATATAGAAACGCATAATCTACTCAGACGGACCGCTAACTGAAGTTGGTTTCAACCGCTGTCGCAACTTGTGGCCGATATCATCCATAAAATTGTGGTCGTCAGTGGTCGCGCTTAGTCGACCACTTTCCGAGCAATGTGTAGTGGCTGATACGGTTGAAGTCCGTATCGACCACTACACATTGTGGTCGATACGGACTTCAACTGACCAGAGCTTGCGATTCACAAGTGGCTGATTTCGACTACAATACAACCAACGTTTTGTGTTGTGGCCTGGTTCTGTTGTGGTACGTGTGAGTTGAGCCTAAGGATGTAGACGATATCCTATTTAATAAAGTGAATCGGACCTCTTCATAATTTTGCGAAAAACAGTAATTTTCGAACTACAAAATACAAATAAAATATTCATCACTCATCCTTAATATATGATTTGAGGAAACATAAGCAATCAATGCTCTTATCGCTCAACCTAGTTCTTAACTTTGTTAATAAACAAACAGACATCAGAAAATGCACTTTTTGTTTCACCTGATGATGGAGGAATTGTTTTCAGAACCTCGCCCAGTATTATAATACTTGATGATCGATTTCCTGTTGACTCAAATAACTATAATTCTTGCTTCACAATCTTGCTCAAGCTTCAGGCTAGTTGAACAACGTAGGACCTTGCTCAATCAGTGAATCGCTTTTTTTAATTTTTCGTTTAACGTCATTGGTGTCTCTTCCAAATTTCCCGTGTTCTCTTCTTCACATGTTAAATAGGTAATTCACAATCACTTTCTGAATTACCTACTTAACATTTTAATAATAATTTAATTTAAAATAATGCAAATTTTATGTTGACTTCATAAGAAAAAATAGAAGTAAACTAAGCGACCAAGGGTTGCATGCATAAAACAGTTACCGCTCGGTATAGTTGCAAGTCTGATAACTTACGTCATTTACCAGTTGTTTCAAATGCATAAAATTTTTACCGATCACGTGATCACAGACACTGTGACAAAACCTTTCGATAAGTTTGCAAGTGATCCGAAGCACCCGCAACACTTTGCAGCAATATGGCGGATGCGCAGAGGACGACAAATTCTCGGTTCGAGTACTGCGCTTGTTGTAAAATAGCGAAAATTCAGCACAGTTCTCTCTCTGTTTTAAATTTTTATTAAAATTAAACATAATGACAACGTTGTTACTCGCAAACATTATAAGATAACGAAGTATTCGAAGACAGTCTTTCGAGATAGAAATAATCCGTTCGAAGCACCTCCAGACGATTTTATTAGAAAATATAGAAATGACAAAAGAAAATGTTGTCTATCTTTGTGATGAATTATGTGAGACTATCTTTGTTGTGAATTATGTGAACATAAAACGAAAAGAAATCATAGTTTATCTGTGGAAATGCAGGTATGTTTTTATAATTGACTCATGTATTTATTTTATATTTCCTAAAAAATTCTACTATTCTGAATGCAAAACTACAAAACAGAATAGTGATTGTTTTTATATCAGTATGAAATAACAAGTATAAAATAATTATATGTTACCATATATTATATTCATAAATTAGTAAAATTTGGTCTTCTAAGCTTTTTCGTCTCCATTTTGAAAATTAAGTTTACAATTTTAAAACTTTCAAGTAGAGTCTTTCCTATTAGATGATGTGAAAATGAAAATATCCTGCTTATTGGTGTAAATTTTAATTCGGTGGGGAATACAGTCACTTAAAAGAATAGCTTATTCGAATGACGTCAAAACTTACCGAACTGCCTCTTTGCCTTTATGCATACGGTGTTAATAGTTTGCGGTTGGCATCGGTAACTTCTGACGTCAACAAGATCCGGTAATTCTGCAACTCTGTTAGTTTTATGCATGCGGCCCCAAGTTGACAACACCTGTCATACTCACAGATTAATTAGGTATAATCCATGATCAGATGTGAGTGCAACTCCTGTTAGTAAACCATGCCCACATACTTTTCTATAATGCCAATTATCAAATTCTTTGATATTAGCGAGTTTGCGCAAAGGTATTTTCCGTTATGGTTACAATGTTATACATAGCGTAAGTTAAACATTATAAATTGCGTTTGCGCATCAACTGGTTTCCCTTATATTTATAACCACAGATTACTAATACAGATGGGATACTTCCTATACTTTCAATAGTAATTTTTCCAAATGACGTAGTCATATAAAGAACCAATCATATTGCTTCTTTAGAACGTAACATAGATGGTGCTACTAACAGTTGAACGTCATCAACAAAGCCAGGATATGACATCATAAAAATGGCTGTACTTCCTATATAATCTTTATTGCGAATACTACCTTCTTGATTTATTTCCGATTTTAAGAAGTTAAATGTATTTTTAAAAACAAAACGTTGATTTTTAATCGTATTATAGACTTTATACATTCGAAATATTTATAATTTGATAACAATTTCTTTCCGAATTGTTAAACAATATAATTATATTCTATTTTCAAGCTTCAGAAAACAAGGTATATTATATTAATATAATTTTATTGATAATTTATATTTGTACAAACTGGTTATATATCAAAAAATATATTAATGATATTAAATAATAATAATAACATTTCAAAATAATTAATATACAGTACATTTACTAAG